>DF237610.1:0-25214 GCA_000708835.1 Klebsormidium nitens
TATGTGGATTCAATGGTCTTATCTCTTGACATGGCTTTCTGATCGTGGATGAGACGTGATCAACCCATATCGAGGGCAGAGACGTTGAGACGTCTTCTCGACATGGCTCTTGTGATTTCATCAAGCGTAAAGAAGCAAGTGCCTTGCGAGGTGCGAGTCTCGAGACTCTTTGACTGAATATGGAGCCTCTTCGTGAGTCCTAACTAATCAGTCTTTGGGAAGAAGGCACGAAGACGCAATTTTTCTGAGAGGCGCTCTTGCTGAGGTGATCCCAAGGCGTGCTGAAAAGCTTCGCATGGTTTCCGCACATATGAAGTAGACAGGCAGCGTGTAAACCCTGTCCAACCGTCACAATACCCGAAAATTACGGAAACCCTAAAACCCTATGGTCCAATTTTGCAATTTTTGCAGATTCTAAATAAAGCTCGCATAAGCCCTTGACCCCAGTACGGACGGTACGGTATTGCGTTTCCTGCCCTTGCCATTCGCGACCGGAAACCTGAACTTCTTGCACTGTTGTTGAAAGCGGTACATGCATCGATCACGTCATTGATGCATGCAACTTAAGGTGCTACTTCTATATAAAACTAATGTATCGGTTAAAAGTATTTCATATATAGGGTTTTTTCACACAAGGCTTTCTACATTGTGTGTATATTTATATAATAGTGGATTCCTTATATTGTTGCATGCATAATCTCCACATCTAATGTTCCATGGCTCTAGCTAGCGCATGACAAATCAAGAGGCCGAGCTAGCTTCAAAAATCAATAAGTACGTAATTAGTGTCTAACTTAAAAACATTCGGACTCGAAATCGATCGATCGCCGCACGGTCGAAATTTATATCGATCGATAATTTCGATGATCATGCATTTGAGCTGATTCGTCGGAGATATGCGCAACGATCGATATTATATATAACCTTAATTATTGCAATCAAACTTGAAAGTATTTGAGGCGGTCCCCGGGCCATTCAATAATCTAATACATGCATGCCATGATGCATGCGAGCCGCGGCCGCGGGGAACTTAGATTTGGATTGAACTTACTGAGCACCGTACAATGAAGAACCTCAATTTAGAATCCGACGATCAAATTACTGCAATTGCATATATGGATTGACGCCCGACAGTTTGCAATCAATGCTTATACTAATTAAAAAGTAACGCGCGGCAGCTAGGCTAGCTTATAAGTACATGGGCCCAGTGAGGCTAGAAACTTCTGACTCGATCTATCGTTTAGTTAGTATTGCATGATCTTCAGCATGCAGCAACCGATCGATCCGGTGGCATTGTATTAAGTGAATTACTTATATCATCATGGCATGCATCTAGATTCGAGATCTGAGCGTCTTGCAATCGCGGCGCCATTCGTACATGTGTGGCCGCGCGCGGGCCGGCGGCATTGTATACACTGTAAGTTAATGTTACTCGATCAACGATAAATTTGATTGCATGAAACTTAGTCGAAGCGTTGTGGTGGTTAATTGATGCTCGACATGCCGGACTAAGCTAGTATAGGCTGTAGTTCTAACATGCACGTACCATCACAGCAGCCTAAGGATCATGGTACACTGCATGGGCCCATCGCTGTGATTGTTATCTACATTATATACTAAGACCGCTTCAATATGCAATCTTGGCAGCGGCCTTGCCAATTTTACACAAAGTTGACTAACTGTGACATGAAGATCTGTCAAGTCATTCAGTCACCAAAGTTACGGCAAAATCAGGCCAACCCGTTCAAATGACCTGTCCCGCCGTATCCGACTATCTCCTATATTCACCATTTTCCGAAGCGGACTTTCAATTGCATGGTGCATTTGCAGATACTACAGATGGCTAATTCCGTTGATGCACCTTCCCACCTTCAAATGGTAACAGGATAGTTGCAGCAGATTCAGATCCTCCATCTTGTCACTGAAGATATCTAGTTACAGCTTTGGTCTTTCACCGTTTGAAATTCTCACCTTGATCAGTGCCATCGACTTGTTCCGATTTGGGAGGCTAATGGTCGCAACTCGTCTTCCAAAGTTCTATCGGAGGAGCTACCTTTAAGGGTTGCGCCTGACGCCACCGCTACGATTGCTCTAGATTGGCACGCATTCCCTCTGATCTCGCGGTTGAATAAGACTATTAAATTCTACAGGGGCCGCCAGCATGCTACCAACACAAGCTTGATGCTGCCCTCTAGTTCCTCTCATTGTATGTACATCACACATCCGCGTGCTTCTCAAACTCTGGTTTGCAGTTTCGAAATTTGACGGCTTTCGGGCTATTCGTCGAGGTCTTGCAAGAACTCCGACTCATGTAGACGAGCAAGACATTCTTCCCAGCTCGGCCGTGAAGCTGGCGACTCGGAAAAGCAATCTGCACAGTCACACAAAAACAGTCTTTGAACATCCGATCTGAGCGCCGGAAGCATGCAATCGTCGAAATGCCGGATGTTCCTCAAAGCCGAACGTCTGCTCATAATGCGGCTTAATCGGTTGCGAGCAACTGTAGCATCCCGGACTTGGCGGCCAGTGAGAGGCCCACTCCACTGAGCAGCGGCGCTGAGCGTACGGGGCAGAGGGCCCGGATGTGATCGGTGCCCACCTGCGACGAGCTTGCCGAGCACGCCCGGCGGTGGGGGCAGACGCGCGCGCTGGGTGGCAACAGCAGCGACCACCTGGTGCGGCTTCAGGCCTTCCCAGGGCCGCCGCAGCGTGCTCATCTCCCACACGATCACGCCAAAGCTGAAGACGTCGCACTTGTACGTGGCCGCCTCAGAGCGCAGCAGCTCGGGCGCCATCCACTCGGGCGTGCCCACCGCGGCAGCGCCTGGCTGGCCCGCGTCAGCGGCGAGGCGCGAGAGGCCGAAGTCGCAGATCTTGACGGCCCAGTGCTTGTCGACGAGGCAGTTGGCGGACTTGAGGTCGCGGTGCACGATGTTCATGCGCTGGATGCACATCATGCCGCGGCAGATGTCGCGCAGCATCTTGAGCCGCCGGCGCAGGCTCAAGCGAGGGCCCTGCCCGCTGGCGTGGATGAGGCGGTACAGGCTGCCCATGTGCATGTACTCGGTGACCATGGACAGATGCGGGGCCTTGATGCACGCGCCCAAGAACAAGATCACTGCAACCGCGACACTTGTGCGTCAGCACGAGACGGGCCCTGGCAGAGCATGCAGGGCTGGCACAAGGCGTCTATGCAGGACGACCAACTCGGGCGGCACAGGCAGGCAGGCAAGGGGCAGCGCACGCACCGTTGGGGTGGCGCAGGCGGCTGAGCAGGCTGATCTCGTTGCAGAAGTCGTCCATGTTGTCGGGGCTCAGGTCCTGCTCCAGCAGCAGCTTCACCGCCACCTCCGTGCCGCGCCAGATGCCGCGGAACACCTCGCCGAACGAGCCTGCACGCACCCCCGGCCACCGTCACACTGGTATTCTTGGCAGGGGCAGATCACTGGCAGCAGAGCAGCAGGGGGCGGTCCCAGGCTTCAGCACCAGGCTGGTGCCAGGCCTGTCTGCCCAACGTGACGGAAGGACATGATTGGACGCAGTGTGCTGAAGCACTGCGCTCACCAACTCCCACCCGAATGCCCAGCTTGATTTCGGCAAAGTCGATGTGCCACTCCGGAAAGGGCAGCAGCTGCCTCTGCTCCAGCATGCTCGCCAGCTCCAACGCACTTTGCAGTGCTCGCCGCTCCTCCTTTCCCGCCTGCGACCCTGCCAGCACGCCCCCATCCGCCTGGCCCGGGGCGGGGGGGCCTTGTGGGCTCAGCGGCGCGGGCAGCAGCTGTGAGCTGGGGTGGGATGACGGGGCATGGCGGCCCGAGAAGTCCGGAACAATCTGCTCCGCGGATGCCCCCCGGAGGAAAGCGCGGGCAGAGGACGGCCGGGGCTGGCAGTCGACACCCTGGCAGAGGGCGGAGGCGGGGCGATAGTCGATGCCAAGGCGGTCGAGGCGGTGCAGGAAGGTCTCCTCCGCAATGGGCGGAGGACTGCCTGGCACGCACGCGCGGCGACACCAGGGACAGCGCTGCGCGGCCACAGACCATGCAAAGTATGGTCAGGGAAGAGGAGGGGGGGAAACTTCCCGACGAGTTGTGGATCGGAGATCTAGGCGCGGAGGAAGGGAATCGGTCAATTGCCAGAAGCCACAGTGGGCAAGCATACGGGCGAGCAGTCACAGCCGGCCACGCCAGCTCCTTTCGTCACTCCAGGAACCGAGGAGCGTACTATTGAGACAAGATGCCGCTCTGCGCCACCTCAACCAGCTTCGCACTTCTCTCAAGCCTCCCCTGACGATGCGCAAGTGTAAAGAAGCACTAAAAGTGGCCCGCTCACAAGTGCTCGCAAAAGGATTTTTACCTCTGTCTCTGGCATCTCTCCTATGTGGGCGCTGCCGAATCGTTGCAGCCCGCCCCCGTGTGCCTGACGCTCCATTGGCGGCCGGCCCCCTGTGCGTGCGGCGTTGGCAGTGGGCGTGGCGCCGCTGGTGCTGCTGGCCGTCCCCGTGGCGCTTGGGGGCTCCTTGACCACGCTGTCGGACCGTCGGCGGCCGGCGCGCAGGCTCTCGTTCATGGCGCGCACAGCCCTGCGCACGTGCAGCACGGGAACAGCTCAAAACGAAGCGGGCAGCAGCAGAGCGGATGGGGCCTTTCAGGGCCACCACAACAGGGGGCGGTCCGCTGGTTTAGGTGGGGTCATTGTTAGACGAGGGCATTCCAGCAGCTTCAGTGAAAAGTTAGCCCATCAGATAAATTAGCCTAGGAGGCAACAGTGGAGGTTGGGGTCTAAATTAGGGTAACTACGAGTACGCAGTTGCGGAAACTGAGTGTCTAGCATAGACTCTAGACATTGAAATCAGCCGACTGAAAGGTCTAGGCAACGTCCAACATGATCCGCGGGGCTTTCTTGGCGATGCTCAACGGGGAGGCCCGCTGCGGTGTACCTGACAACATCGTCGGTAACCTGGGGCACACTCCTGCGGGTGGCACGGCGATCGGCGGAGCTGGGTGAGGGAGTGCGCTGCGGGCGGGGGGGCACCATTGACTCGCTGGAGCGCTGCCGCACCAGGTGGCGGGCCAGCTCGCTTGCGCTGCTGCGATCACCACCAAACAAGGTGGGGCTCAGAGGCGAAGGAGGAGGGGAACGGCAAGAGAATGGTAAAAGGCATCCCAGGTCACTCTCGCTGCCTCCACCACGTGCAGCAGAGCGGGCGTGCCAGGCAGAGGGCACGCCAAGATTTACCTCTGCGCAGGCGAGCCTCCGCTGCTGGGCCGCCGGTCGTCGCCCTTGGCATGCGCGGGGCTCCCTCCCTGCCACTTGGCGCTGGCAGCAGGCAGCTCCCACGGCCCAGCGTGGGTGGCCACACGGGTGAGCACCCGAGGCGGCCGGTCGGGGCTGCACCACAGGGGCAGGCAGCGTGAAGGGCAGGGAGCAGAGCGGCCATCCAAATGGACAATCAACAGGGGAACCCGCAGTGACACTCACGAGCAGGCGAGGGCATGGTCCCAACCTGGAGTTTCGCAAGGGCGCTGGGCGTACCTCGTGACAGAGCAATGAGACGCGCTGTCATCGATGTCCACACTCTTCTTCCGAGAGCGCCGCCTGGCAAAAGGGGGCGGATGGCCATAGACAGCCTCCGGGCTGCAAAAATAAATATACGTCAAAGAATCTTAGAAAGCAATATGTCTGCAACAATGAAGCAAGACCACCAAGCAGATTGCGAACAAATCATCAATCAAAGGACAAGAAAGAAAAGATCGGGAATCACCTGAGTGTGCAGTTGTCTCCCTCGTCCAGCAGGAAGCGGCGAGCACTGCCTAGCATTGATGCCGGGTGGATCCTCTGTGACAATTCTGGGCTGCATCACATCCACGAAGTCGCAACTCATATGCCTCTGTTGCGGACAATAAAAAGCAGCAGAGCATGATGATATGACGAAGCAGGGGACTATGTTAGGACACAGCCAGGGGCGGTGCCTCGATATCTTGACCAACCGCTTTGCATGCCCACCCTGTTCGAAACCCCAGGATCGGATCTGCACACTGCTGACGTTTGGACATGTCACCTGGACGGCAGGCTGCCCTCCTCGGAGTGCACTCTTCGCCGCAGGTCTCGGGAGACCTCCGGACTGGTGGGAAGGCTGCTGGCTTCGAGCGCTGAGGTGCGCATGCGGCGGTGGGGCTGCGACCGCTGCTCGGGGCTGGACGACAAACGCAGAGATCGTTGGGGGCCTTTGCTTACGAAGCCATTGCCTGCTGAGTCCCTGTATCCCGCTCAAAGCGCCTATCCGAAGAATAGCTGCAGTGCCAGATCGTAAAACCACAGCTGAGCCCCTCTCGATATGGAAAGGAGTGGATGTCTAGAAGGACAGGTGGCAAGCGAGAGCTCACCTTGACAAGACATGCCTCTCCATGTCCTGCCCTCGCCCTCGAGGCCCTGGCTCGCTAGGGGATGGGCTGCCTTGGAAGCGCCAAGGTGCACGAGGAGCCTCAGCATCCTCCAGGCCGTTAGGGCTGTGCACGCAAGCAGCAACACGTCAGCGTCCTCCACACATACCCGCAGCGAAAGGTAAGACTTTAACTTTACTCTACTAAGCTCCCAGGATAAAGGCAACGTATTGTGGATTACCCGAGTCCGCTAACATGCTAAACCTTGTCTGCTGCTGTACTTCTGAACCTGCTTCGCATTACGCCCAAGGAAGCTTACTTGCTACGCGCGGGTGGCACTTCTCCTGCTGTCAGTTTCGCATCGGGGGATAGGGTAAGCCCATACGCTGCGGCTGCCTGCGCCTGCTGCGCGGCCATGCGTTGACGATGCAAGCGCAGGCGAGGGCTGTCCAGAACCTCGTGCTCGGGGCTGCAGGAAGGGGGGCACATGAGTGGCGGCAACAGACAACATTGAGTGGCGGCACCAGACAGCAGAAAGCAGAGGAAAGGGAATGCATGAGTGGGGGCCCAACGACGATGTTGGAAGTTGCAGACATTTTAGCCTGTGATTCTGATTGACAAGCTGATGGCTCTACTGAGGCCTGAGACGGAGCGCCCATGCGGCCCACCTGTCTGTGGCCAGCGCCATGCCATACAGCGGGCTGTTGGGCCCCGAGTCGCCTGACTCGTACTCCATGGCTTCAGTGTCGCCGGCATGCCCCACATGATAGGTTAGCAGGGAGCGCGGGGAAACGGGGCGGAGGAGGCCGGGCTTCTTGAGTAGGTCCACCAGGACCTCCCCCCCGCGCTCCAGCAGCACCACCACCGACAGGTGCTCGTTGGGGCGCACCCCCGCCAGCGGGCTCAGCGGGACGGCCTCCATCTGGAATCCCTGCAGATATCGAAGGCGCAGTGAGCAACCTCGTGACACCAGGCCCTATGGACTGAAGACAGGGGCAACGCCTTTTTGCATTTGTCTGGCCCCCACCTATGCTTGCCGCGAGGTATAACATAAGGCCCAAGACAGCAGTGGCGTGCCACTCAAGTAGGAACAAGGGAAGAGTGGGCATCCTGTTGCACACTTACCATTATGAGTCTACTGTGGAAACCCAGCTCATCACATAGGTGCTTGAAGAGCAATGCTCGAGGACGGCATGCCCCGCGTTCAAGCTCCGTTAGAAGCACCACCGCTGGTACTGAGTCACTCCTTGGACGCCAAATGTTTACATCAAGTGCAGTGGAGGTGGTACTGCTGCGTTGGCTTATTGCCTCAGACATAGCACCCCCATAGAAGTCGGCCACCTGCAACCGACGAAGAGCAGCGCCATCAAACAAGAACCAATGCGGATACACTGAGCATGACAGGACCAGCGCAAACTATCACAAGCCCACACCCTCAATTGCCACATCCTAGTTTGTCGAAGGGCGTGTCTTACGATTTCTGCCAGCCTTTGCAGCTGCGCTTCCTGGGCGGCACGCGTCTTGGTGGCCTGGAGCACGGTGTGCGCCAGGTGCGCCAGCCGGCCCAGCTGCAGGTCCTGCTGGCGGTCCACCAGCAGCACATCGCCACTCAGGCCCCGCGGGGTGGCCTCCAGGCTAGCCAGAGACGGGAACGCAGCAAAGCGGGAGCGCATGTCCTCATTCTGTTCCAAAAAAAGGCAAGATCAAGGGCAGCGGAGACTGCGCAGAGCCACTCCCGGAACAGTGGCAAAAAGTTCTTGTTGATCGGCGTTGACTGCCAGATGCGGAAGCAGGCAAGAATGTATGCCACCAAACTGCCGCAAAATACCAGTTGAGAATCTGCTCTTGGGTTTGTGAACTTCAGTACGGTGTAGAGCTTGCGACATACCGGGGTGATTGAGTAAAAACCATCTGGTATGGGGCTATCCAACATCCCAGCTTCCCAGAACGTCCTCGACAACTCCTCCCCAGTGCGACCAGAGGATGACACCTGCACAGCTCCGGAACGTGTGGGACCACCAAGGGCGACATCCGGCTGCACAAGACACAGGCGGGCCATGTGAGGCAGCCTTCAACATTACCAGCTTACTTCCCAGAGAACAAAAAGACATGTGACCAACCGACTGCACGTTTTGGCACTTTCAACAACCTTGCTGCGGCGGTACGGACTTAGAAGCTGTAGTCTCACCTGAGAAGCTTGAGCCAACGCTGCTCTCACCCATCCTGCAACAATGACAATTGTTATGGCTTGCAGGCGGTTTGAAGAAGCTGATTGAAGAGAATCTTCCAAACCCTATGTCATCTGCACATTGTCCAGGTAAACGGTAAATACTAGGAGCTTGCAGCAAGTCGCTCGGTTACCTAGACTTACCTGGCTCACCCAAAGGTTCGATCTGCGTCCCACTCTCCAAACGGGACTTGATCAGAGACAAAAAGTTGGACATGGCCTTGCACACCTCTGACCTTAGCCACACCGCAACTTCAAATCAATGCACTGCATTTTGTCCCTCAAAATGTAGTGCACAAGCAGTTCCCGCCACCTTCTGTCACCTCCTCCGTCATCATGTCACCGCCTCAAAAATGAGCCCTCAGATATTGCCCAACTGCTCCTTCATATTTCTTAGGTACCTCCTAGTCCTACCTGGAATCCAAGTTCTACGTAGGTAGGAGCACACGCTGCAACAGCGCTGAAAGTTGCAGTGAAAGAAACCTGTCAGTGTCCTGCCCAGCTCAGCCTGGCTGCTTGGAAGAGAAGTGCAGCGGCAAGGTGTGCAAGCCCATGCAACAATCTGCAAACCCTAAGCGACTTCCCGGTGATCGTGACCGGGGTTGCTTTCAAGCGCCAGCTCCAGGTTGCGGGCTAAACTAAGATTGAAGGCCGGTACAATTGACCGGCTTCTTACCTTTGAAGCACCTGCCACCTCAGGCCACCTCACTCAGCACTGGTCCTCACTGTGACTGGTAGGTACCGTACCAATTGTCTGGTTGGGCAACAATTAAATATTTTTTGACTTGCCCAAAAATCTGAATTGAAAATAAATTCCAATTAAGGATTTGCAGATCATTTTGCCCCGTAAAAAAACAAAACAAATGCATAAATGAAGCTGCCCAAAATCCCTGAGATACGAAATTAACTATTGGGCAAAAATTTGCCCAACCGGACAATTGGTACGGTATACCGTGGTCAGCCTCAGCCTGGTGGGTAGGTCAGCCTCAGCCTGAGGTTCAGGCCCAGGCCCAGGGGACGGCATGATGATCGGATGGGATGGGGCGTCTGCATTGGGCATGCTGCATCAGAAATGGCGGAGCTCAGGCTTGCTGAAGCCAGGGTAAACTTCAGGGCTCTCTGCAAAGTATGATTAGATCTCAATCTCGATGTGTAAGGGCTCCAGAAATACAAGTAGGTACACCGCTTCGTTTTGGAAAAAGACCACAGATGACATGCTTCCAACAGGGTATTTGTGATTGATCTTAGGCTGTTTGAGACGTTTTGTGGTCCACTTCTGTGAATATGGCAGGAAACACGCAAATAATAGAAGAGTCAGAAGGGGCGGCAAAGGGTGCAGAGATCGCTGTTCGTGTAGCAGTACGAGCTAGGCCGTTGCTTGCAAATGAGAGCGTGCAAGGTTATAAAGATTGCATCAAAGTCCTGGTCGACTCGCAGCAGATTCTTCTGGGCAAAGACAGGCCCTTTACTTTTGATCATGTATTTAGCACAGCAAGCACGCAAGAGGAGGTCTATATGACGTGCGTAAAACCACTTGTGGAAGCGTGCATTGCAGGTAAGATGCACTATTCCATCAGTCAAGTGGAGCTGATTTGTCTGAATGCAACAATAGCATCCAAGGTGCGGCTTGGAGGAGTTGCCCTTCATCGATGTTAAAAGCTTGCAGCGGGCCCAAGCTTGGGCCTAAATTTGCGTATGCTGGCACCTCCTTTCTTTTCCCTCGCTCAAACTCTCGTGAATGTCCCCAGGTTACAATACTACGGTGCTTGCATATGGACAGACCGGCTCAGGTTGGTGTACGGACCGTTCTTCGCAGCTCGTCATCTGTTTATGTATTAAGAAGAACTTTGAAAAGTCTGTGCTTCCATCAGGAAATCCACGTTTGAAAGAAGCCTCGACCTCTGTGCGCAGTTAGACCGAAACTTTCTTGAGCTGACAGCTCTCTAAATCTTCATACTAAACCTTCTCTTTCTACTCTAGCTTGTCGTCAAAGTAACTGAAGTAAGTGCTCAGTTTAGTCTGCTTTGTCCTCTGGTCTCAAGGTGATGGCTGAGTGCTTCTTGACTCTGTTAATGCATGGTGGCCGCTGATCTTGCTGATCTTGCAGGCAAGACGTTCACAATGGGGACTGCGAATTCCAGCTATGTTCTTGAGGAAGAACTGGGCGTGCTTCCACGAGCAATACGCCACCTCTTTGAATGCATTGAAGCAAGCAAAATGAAGGCAGAGTTTTTGGTGAGGGCATATACTGTGTCGTAGGCACCCCTTCACTGCGAATAATGGAAAGTCGATACCCCCTTGACCACTCTCAATCAGTCCAATGTTCAAGCATTCTGCCATCAGGTAGCTAAGCTCACTGCACTGCATGGGTGGAGAGTGGAAGTGGAAATCTGGACACTCTAAGCCACCCTGCTGCCTTCCTCTCCAGATTCGATGTTCATTCGTGGAAATATACAACGAAGAGATCAATGATCTGCTACACCCTGAGGGCAAGCAAATAGCCATCCGAGAAGGTGCAAGTGGCGAGATTGTACTGGCTGGAGTTCGAGAAGAAGTGGTAAACTCTTATGATGATATGCTAAGGTGAGGTTGCTTGGCCTTGGCTGAGTATTCTTGTCAGGTAGCTGGACTGCAAGGATTCTCTGCTCATCGTGCCTACACACATTTGGCTGAACCCAATTTGTCAAACGGAAACCAGCGAACATCATATGGTCGCATGTGAGCTCATCGGTGTGAATTGCTGTGCATCAGGTACTTGGAGACGGGAAGTGTGTCCCGGACCACTGGGAGTACCCTGATGAACCAGCAGTCGAGCCGCTCGCATGCAATCTTCACGATAGTTGTTGAGCAACGCTTGATTGCTGATGAAGATGCTGGAGCCGGAACAGATTACATCACTGCAAAATTCCACCTGGTAAGTTTTGAAAGTCAGAGGAGGGAGGTTCTTCAAGATGGGGGGGCTGGTCCAAAAGAAACATCCACAAATACCTCTTCACCGATGGTTTACAATGGTGTTGGTGATGTATGACTAAATGTCGCACCACCGTTTGACATAGATTCTTTCATCTGTTACTGACCTTCACAATGTCCCTGTAGGTGGACCTTGCCGGCAGTGAAAGAGCAAAGCGCACGGGCGCGGTTGGTGTTCGGTTCAAGGAGTCGGTCCAGATCAATTGTGGGCTGCTGGCACTGGGGAATGTCATCAGCGCGCTTGGTGAGGCTGCCGTCAAATGAGAGTCCTTCTTGAAGAGGAGGGGGATAAGCATCAGAGACACTCGGGCAGCTGATTCGATTTGATTGCTTGAGTTGTCGACGTGCAGCAATGGACCAGGCATGCCCCTCATCTCTAACGATCTTGTCTTGCTTGCAGGAGATGACAAGAAGCGGGTAACACACGTCCCGTATCGTGAGAGCAAGCTGACGAGGATGTTGCAAGATAGCCTTGGGGGCAACAGCCGCACCTGCATGATCGCTTGTATAAGGTAAGGTTTCCTTCAATATCTGCACTCCCCTCATATAAGGGGAGGTTTCAGAACATCGTTCTCATGTTGCGACACGTGAATGCTGCCAGAGCAGGTACTTAAGAGGACGCCATTTAAGCATCTGCTATCAAGCATCAGGTGCCCATCTGCCGGTTGTGCGTCCAAGCAGACTGCTCTGACCCGACACTCCGGTTAGTCTCTTCGATGGGCGCCAGAATTACTCCTGACATTCAGTATTCTTCTTTGATGCAGTACAGCGGATGTGAATTTTGAAGAGACCTTGAACACGTTAAAGTACGCGAATCGTGCTCGGAATATAAAGAACAAGCCAATTATAAATAGGGACCCTCAACAGGCTCTACTTGCACAGATGAGGAGTGAAATCCAAGTAAGTCTTGCAAAGCATGAGAGAGATCCTCTGTGGGCTATGCCTGTGCACCATTGTTCAGCTTGGCAGGCCAACCTGTGCACTCCTTAGGCTCTGATTATGCTTTATCTTTTCAATGCTGTTGGCATTGAATTTCATGCCGCAATCCCATACTGAACAAGCCAACCCCTGTCAGGCGCTTCAAATGGAGATTCTGCGCCATAGGGCTACAGCTATAGGAGGTTCCGTTGCCCCTGCGAATGGAGGGAAGATGGAACTGGGCGTGCCGCAGTAAGTGACTCCAAATGGAGTCTCCAGTATTCTGGAGTCAGACCAAAGTGCCTGAAGTCAATACTGCTTCTTCAAACTGCCCAGAAGTTCAGTTTCGAGTTGAGTTGTCCATCCTGCTCTGCCCATAAGTTTTCCATTCCAGTCTGCAAGAGTCTTCTCCATCTTGTCAAGCACTGGAGAGAGTCAGTGTCCATAGACTCCATGTACGTGCAGGGAGCCAGAGCTGCCTCTTGGGGAGATTGGGCGTGACTTTCACGCGGTGCATGAGAGAGGCCTCCGCGCAGAGCAGGAATGCCGGAAACTGAGGGAGGAGCTAGAAGCCTCTCAAGCAAAAGTTCAGAAGCTGGTCGAAGAAAGCCTGGAAGTTAGAAGCGAAAGGGACCACTATCAGGTCTGCAGCTGATGAGTTCTTTTTGTGTCAGTTTTCTTTCTTCGTGGAGAATGTCTCTTGGAGAAGTAAGCTCTTGCATTGAGTCCACAAGACGACCGTGGGCGTACGCAAAAGCCCCTGAATTAGACTGACTGCAAACATTGATTGTTAGCGCGCACATGCCTTGCTTGCCGTCTTTCTTATGTCAGAATCCACCCGAAACTGTGGGTCTCCTCGTCAGATTTGCCACCACAAGATATCAAGAGTCAAGGATGCCCACAGGTGCTATGTGGCCGCCTTAGCAACGAGTCACCATTTAGACCTTGAACAGTAGTTGCTCTGATTCGCAGATCCGACTGGACGAGCTGAACATTGAGCTCAGCCGGCTGCTCGAAGGCATTCCGCGTTGGGCAGAGGCAGGGGAGATCGGGCCTACTGCCAAACGGGAGATACAGGAGCTGTGTAGCCGGCTCAACAGCAATGGGGACGCTGAGCCCGGGGAGACCCAGATCAGCGGGCCCCCTCCGCGACCTGCGAGCCCCAGGGGCAAGACTAGGTTGTCGGATCCGGCCACTGGGGACATGCGGCGTGAAAGCCATGCGAATGGGTCTGGTCGGATCAGTCGGCAGAACAGCAAGGACAAGCTGCACTCCCCAAAGCAAATTGACGTAAGTTGAACTTGTCCGATGGAGAAAGGAGCACAGATCCGGTGCTGACATGGAACTTGGTCTGGTTTTGCTGTCGTTATCCTGCCCAGTGCTTGTGCGTTGCTCATAATATCCGTCACCTTGTTGGCAGAGTTTGCAAGACTCATTATCACAAGGGGCCTCCTACTTATGTGAAGGTCAACGAATACTTGTCAGGTCTTCTGGAGGCCCGTCATTATCTCTTGTAAGCAAAAACCTGTGGGTTCTCCTGGCTTTATTCAGGCAGGATTATTGATGGAAGGTGCAGTAGCAGTCATCAGACTGTCAGGCTTTTGGTCTTGCCAAAGATGGACATAGAGGTGACCATCAACAACACATCTCCATAACTTGCGTATTTAACCTCTTTCGTCGGGGGTTTGTAGATAACCGTCAGCACATCACTGGCAAGTGTTCGGAGCAGTGGATCCAGGAACGTCATCAGTCAATACTTGCGAAACATCAAAGGTAAGGGACGCATCTTCGAGTTCCGACTTACTCGCACGTACCTTGCTGCCCAAACCTCGTGTCATTGGGCAGACTTCTCATGCTTTGGCAAAGTTCATAGTGCTCACGCTTTCTTACACCAATCTCTGTGTTGCTCTTGCTCAGAATTGGAAGAGAAGTTGGCGGCAAAAGACAGGGAGCTGAAGGTAAGCTAGAGTCAAACAACCCCAACTTGATCACCTTCCATAAGATGACGCTCATTAGGTGACTATTAGATGACTACCGTAAATCCTGCATAGCACTGTAGTCTTATGTGCCGGTTACTGTTTTCATCCTGTCTGCATACCCAGCTCATTTTCATCCCCCTTCCTTTTGTTCGCAGGCTCGTGACGAGGCACTAGCCGAGGCTACTGAAGACCTCGCTCGAGATGAACTTATTTTCGCTGAGAAGGTACGCACCGGTGCACCTTCCTTCTTCGGAACCGTGCTTCTCGTGGATCTAGCAGCTCTTTGTTTGGCTGAAGCGAAGTATTTAGTTATACTTGGCTGTTAAACTGACAGGCTCATCGCTTTGTTGCAGATCAAGGAGATCAAAGCGGTGAAGAAACTCGCACGCGATCTAACCCGTGCCAAGGAGGAGCTTCTGAGTCAAGCGGTAAGAATAACATAGCAACTCGTCGACTTGATTTTGTGTGCCTGATCCACTTCATGACAGTATAGCACCGCGCTCGTTGGACGCTGCAGGCTGGAGCTCACCCTTGGTCGCCTGCTTCAGGAGCGGGACGCTGAGGCCATTGCCCTGTTGAAGCTGGAGTTGCAGCGTAGACAAGCCGAGACGACCCGCCTGCGAGACGAGCTTCAAGGCGGCGAGGCACTTCAGGGCAGGCCCGTGGAAGAAAAGTCACCGAGAAGTCGACCCGGGAGTCAGGATGCGACACACGGAGAAAATGATGAGGTAAGCCATGCGGACAGCGTTCCTAGGAGAAGGTCTATGCTTGCTGTGCGGCTCATCGAAGAGGATAAGCACCTTCAAGCAAGCGTATGTATTTCATGATTTTGGGACTCCAAACCTCTCCTCTGAGATAGCTGGTCGGTTGCCGTCTTCTCTGTCCGGAGCGACTCAAACCTGCAGTACGGAAACCGCCCGTTAACATGGCGCAACGGAGGATCGTTGAGAACTTCCACAACTATATCAACGCCATGGTGGTGTTTCCAACGTTCGCATCCCTCATTTTCTCAGGGGAACTGCGAGGATGAAAGCAGACTGTTACCCAGTAGGCGACCCATGTCCAGTGGCGCAGCGGAAGATGTCGCAGACGAAGCCCAGCGGCTCGTAGCACTTGCCGAGGAGATCCAGGTAAGCTTTCGTGGCCGCACACGGTGGTGGTTGCAACCTGAGTGCCTGCCGTCATTGATCCTTTTCGTCTGTCGAAGGTCCGGCCTCAGTTGGAACTCGCTGCTGAGCGGCAGCGCTGCCCATCGCGATGCTACAGGCGGACGACGACGAGACGGAGTGCATCCTGGCGGAGAAGACGGCCATCGAGGTGGAGAAGCGCCGCGTGGAGGAGCTGGCGCTGGCGCAGCAGCAGGACTACCAGCGGCAGAAGGCCGCCATGGACAAGCAGCTGCGCGACCTGGCCTACAACATCCGCCAGAAGGAGGGCCTCATCGAACAGCTGGCCAGGAACGAGCAGGTGGGGCAGCTCACGCACCCCCGGCAGGGCCAAATGGCAACCGCGGACTGGGTTCTAGTCAGGTCCCAGTTCGAACGAGCTTTGACTGCGTGGTTCGTCCGTAATCGTGCGCTCACACCGTTGCATAATGCCACGTGCAGGAAGCGAAGCTTCTGTCGCAGCAGTACGAAGCCCGAATGCTGGAGTTGGAACAAGAGGTGAGGGCAGGGTCTCACGATTGAACTTGGACAGCACCCAGTCGACCTCTTTGTTTCTCGAAGATATACACAAATGGACAAGCCGAATCGAGAGAAGATCTACACAAATGGACAAGCCGAACCGAGAAGAAGGGAAGTACAACACACAAATCACGTCGGAAAGTCCTGATTGCTGATTAGATCTAAGGTTGGCTTCTGACAAAAGCCTTCAGGTTTTATGAGGATGAGGTCTTACTTCCATTGTTGACCTGAATTGATGTCCGGAATGACGATTCGACACTCTGATCAGGGTGACACAGGTTTCCACCTTGACTGGGATCAGTTGAGGAAGTGTGGACGCTTGATTTGTGCAGGTGAAAGCGAAGGAGGCGGAAATTGACCAGTTGCGCCACGACCTCGAGGTGAGCCCGTGCGATCACTGCTGGACACCGTCTGGCGTTTTTGCACAGCATGAGGAGAGCGTTTGGAACTTTGTTACAGCTTTAGGGACAGTGGCTGGGCAAACGTCGGCTCCTTCCTTCTTCCTCGAGTCGGCCATCATGCAAGCTGCTTTTCCGGTGGGCGCAGTCGATTGACAACAACCTGGCGCGGGGGGCGGAGGAGAAGCGGCGGCTACGCGAGGCGTACGAGGAGAAGGTGCGACGCGTGCAGCAGCAGGTGTTAGCGCTCCGGCGGCAGCAGCGCGACAACGAGAAGAACAAACTCGAGCGCCTCAAGGCCAAGAGCGACCACAAGGTGAGGCACACATCTGCCACGTTCCTGCATCCTTAGAACCAGAATCACTGGATTTGCGATCTATGTCGGTTGCACTGGGTTTGTTGGGCATTGTCCAGCATGCAGGAAAGCTACGTGGCAGTCGTTTATGCTCGTGACACTAAAGGGTGGTATCGTGTTGTCGCAGGCGCAGCAGCTAGACGCGGAGGTCGTGCGCATGCGTTCACAGCAGGACACGCTGCGGCGCAAGATGGAGGAGCTGGCAGACAAGTACGAGGAGAAGAATAAAGGTGAGCCGTGCAAACCGTTGTCGAAGTGAGCAGACCTTAGTGGCGAAACGAGCCATGACCTGCGGCCTGCCATGCTGCAGTGCTCCTCGTTCGACCAGCTGAGGACGAGCACCGTCTCGAAGTTTTAGCGCGCGCCAGGATCGGACGCGATGTAGATGTTGGAAGCTTGTAGCTGCTACTGAAACTGTTCTACATTGTGCAGCATATGTAAAAGACATAGTCAGTTTGAAGAAGGAGGCCGAAGTGAGTCAGAAGAAGATGCGGGAGCTGGAATCCGAGAAGTCAAAGCTGAACGCGGTAAGCGCTGCCATGTTGCTTCGATCGTTACTAGGTTCGTGTTTCAGTATTGAGGAGGTGGCAAGAGTCAGTGTGCTTTGATTGCTATATGAAGTCTGGACAGCTGTCCCCAGAGCATTGTGCGTTCCAATGTTGGCAGTGAAAGGGCAGCAGAGGAAACTCTCTAAAAGCGAATGGGGCGTGTTGCAGATTCTGCAGCGCAAGAGCGAGGAGATGGCGGCGGCTCAGCGCAAACTGCGCGAGCTGGGGGCGGATGCGGGCGCATCCCGTCTGAGCCACCGCGAGCGCGTTGCCAACAACGCCGCAGGGCGGGCCATGCCGCGCACCAGCAGGAGGGTCAGCGGAGCAGGGGACAGCACGGCCACCACTCCCAGCGCAACACCCAGGCCGGGCAGGCCGGGCAAGACCGCAGGGTGAGCAGGCAGGCAGCCATGACTCCTTCTCGATATCGAAGGTTTTCTCAGGTGTGCACACATCCACAAATATCATCAGCTTCCTACTGAAAATGAGTCGTATGTCAATGATGGATCACAGGGAGTAACGGCAACACTTATGTGCAGGATCACCGCCCTGGAGATCAAGCGGCATCATGCATTCCTGGACAAGGAGATGGAGCGCATGCTCAAACACAAAGAGCTGGCTGCGCAGGCCGCCAAGCAGGTGAGACCCCGCAAGCACTCCACACACACTACAGCACTGTTTGCCGCTGGACATCGGGGAGCTCTGCAGGGCGCTCCACT
The DNA here is from genome assembly GCA_000708835.1 of Klebsormidium nitens. Classification (NCBI taxonomy): domain Eukaryota; kingdom Viridiplantae; phylum Streptophyta; class Klebsormidiophyceae; order Klebsormidiales; family Klebsormidiaceae; genus Klebsormidium; species Klebsormidium nitens. The sequence continues at coordinate 18,180 of DF237610.1, forward strand.
AGGAGCATATTCCATCAGTGGAGGAACATTCTGGGCTCTGGTCGTAACATGGGGGCTTGCAGCTTGGGTAGCAGCTGGGCCCTGAAGTGGGGCTTATGCGTGCAGGAGCGGAAGCGGCAGGCGGTGGTGGCGGAGCGGGATGAGCTGGGCGGCGAGAAGGCGAAGTTGGAGCTGAAGAAGATGCGCGCGCAGCAGGTGCTGGGCAAGGCGGTGGAGGAGAAGGGGGCGGCCATGGCACGCCTGCGGGAGGAGTGCGACCAGCGGCTGCGGCAGGCGCGCGAAGCAGAGGCAGTGGGGCAGTTCAAGGCAGCCGACGAGATCAACGACCAGGTAACACCAGGTGCCATGGAACGATAAACACAGGTCGCCAACCTTGAACAATTCTTCCGAGGGCAATAATTCGGCAACACCTTGTGCACGCGTGGTCAGCTGATGTAGTGGGCTTGCCTCAGAGAAGCTGATTGGAGCTGATTGGCACTGAGAAGTCGCTTGTTCAGGCCAGTAGTTTTCTCGTCATGTCACTTAGCTTGGCAACAAAACCTGACGAGATGACTTCTGCTGTGCCTGCTTCTGCGTATGCTCACGCTTTTGGGTCCAGCTGTGCGGAAGCGGGTCTTCTGCTCCGTTGCCATGTCGAAAACGAAACACAATGTGATCGCAGCATCATGCGAAAAGTGCACCTAGATATGATAGCACCTCGAATCAGGTCCCGCCATTCATTGGGCTTCATATGTTTTGAGGCATAGTTGAGCCTTGAAGAGCCTCAAAGGAGCCTGACCCCCTCGTTTCTTTCGCAGGCGGCAGCATGTCAGCGGCAGCTCGAGTACGAGCACTACTCGCGGAGCCGCCTCGAGGAAAAGTTGCGAACGCAGAAGGTCTGGACCATCTCGGCCCTTCTCTCTGCCTCGCCGTTTCATCAGAGCCTTGTCTCGATCCCATCTCACTGTCTGTTATATCAGGCGCCCTATAAACTTACCAAAAAGTCAGATTGCTTTATATTGAGATCAAGCAGCAGTCGGCCTATGAGGGACACCGAGAAGATAAAGCGCCAGGGGTGCATCTCACAGCTTCCAGTACGTGAGACAGTGGCTCTGCAATCTTACGCTTCCTGTACGCTCCTGCAGTATCTCCCGGATGATGAAGAAGAAACATTGGCCGCCATTGAGGAGAGGCTTGAGGTAAGCGTGAAGGCTTTTCCTTCTGAATCCAACTACAGGTGCAGAAAGGCGAGTCTCTTATGCATGTCTCCCGTGCATCGGGGCAACCCCAGCCGGCCTCCGGTGGATGTGTGTTCGCTCTTGCGCCTGATCCGCGCTGGTGTTGCCCGTCGCTGGCTCAGCGCGGCTGCTCTGGGGTGTTGTGCGCGCAGGTGCTGGAGGCGGAGGCGGAGTACCTGGCAGCGGAGGTCGCCAGCGCGGCCAAGGACGCGGTCGACGCCGGCGGCGCGGCGGAGGCGGTCAAGGGCGCCGTGGAGCGGCTGAGCGCACCGGAGATGAAGGTGCTCCTGCGGCAATACGTGCAGCGCTGCGTGGACGGGCAGGAGCGCGAGCGCGCGGCGGGATCGGCCCTGCGCGAGGCGCAGCTGGAGGTGGCGGCCAAGGCTCGCGAGCTGCAGCAGGTGGAGAGCAGCCTGCGCACCAAGGAGCTCGACTTCGACCGCAGGGTGAGCGCGCCGCACCCGGCACCAGAAAACGGCAGCGGCGGTCCTACAAGCCCTGCTCTGCTGCTGTTGAAACAAGCCAGAGGCACGGAGGGGGCGACTGACGGTGTGTGGTGTGGTTGGTGGTGCAGCTGACGGAGGAGCAGAAGGCGCACGCGGCCAAGGTGCAGTTCCTGCTGCGCCAGATCAAGACGTCAGCCGGCGTATTCCCAGACAAGGACACCCCCGAACCCAGCAGCCAGGCAGCAAGCCGGCGCGCCAGCGCAGACAGGCCGCAGGTGAGCGCTCCCGAGCAGTGCCTGCGCAAGCGCAGTCCGCAAGCAGCAAGGAGCGGCCTGGAGCACGTCTACCATGCTCTTGCTGTGTAGCAGACCTTGGAGTCATGTTCGAGGGTCGCCTTTGATTCTGTTGACGGGTGTTGTTCGTGTCCAGGACTTTGAGCGCAGCGGCGAGGACAAGGACGAGAAGGTGCAGGCGCTAATCAAGGACAACTTCTACTTCAAGCAGGTGAACCCGGCGACTCCGTCCTGGCTTGAATGACAGTGCCAGTGCTGACAATCTCAAGCAACCAGCGTAGCTTCGAATATAAAGACTTTTCTTGCATGAGCCCGGAATGTCAGAGCCTTACACAGTGCTGCTTCTCTGTTTGCAGACAAACCGGGAGCTCAAGCGTAAGCTGCGGGACATGATGGCCGCATTAGCGGCAGAGCGCCAGGTAGGCCTCGGCAGGAAGATGCGCAGCACGCTGCTTCGACATGCCTCTCGAGCGAAGAGCCAGCCGGTCGACTGTGGCCCCTTAGTACTGAAGCAGAGTCCGCCGTTAAAAAACTCAAACCGAATTGAGTGCCAGATTGTCGTACAGAACGTCGTCACCTGTGCGCCACTTACAAATGAGACCCCCTCTGCATCTCCTGTGCTCTTTGCGTGCTGGACTGACGGGGCAGCTCCTCTCGCGTCCACGTGCAGAACCTCCAGGACACGTCTCTGCAAACTAGCGAGCTGCAGCGGGTCCATCAGGAGTTGGAGAATTGTAAGGTAGGCTGCTCCTAAGAATGTGCAACTGACTTGAAGTGCTTGACCAGCGAAAATAATCCTGCCAGCTTTGCGTTGAGCACGTAGGCATGTGCTGAGATTCCGCCACGCTTGCACAATGACGCATCAGGGACATGCGGATTTCAATAGCCTTACATCCCGTCACTTTCCTACTGTAGAGCGTGCTCCAACGGGCCGGGTTGAACTACCAGGTTCCAGCAATGCATCTACGCGAATTGAGCAATGGGGATCTTGAAGCACGAATGTCGTCTCAGATCCATGGCGGGTTTGCCTGATGTAAGCAGAGGCACTAGGCTAATTGGGGCAAAGCATTGCTGCTTAGCTCATCCTAGACCGTGATTTTACATGCATTGGTTGACGAGGAGCTTACGCCAGCTGCTTAGCTAATGCTTAAGCGATCGATAGTTTGTGTATGCTGGTCGATGAGGAGGTTGATGCGGTTCTAGCGAGTACGCATCAATACATAGTATCATAGTTTCGGGTCGAGTCCAACTTGGACAGGTACGGAGTTGCTCAAGTAAGTGACTGGCACTTCCATGAAGCGGCGCCGTCAAAGAAATCCTGGTGTCCCGACAATTCGTTACATAACCTGTTGGCAATGCTTTCTTGAAAAGGCTTTTTCGCCTTAGCCGACTATGAGTCAGTACGTGCCTTCGGCTCTGCATGAAGGGCCAGGATGCTCTCCTTTGGTGGTCACAATGGTGACCATGCATCGTGACATCCGACCTAGCCGAGCCGGACTTAGCCGCCCATTTCGATCTGAAGGACTTTGCAACTGCGGCCGTGTAATTGCTAAACTAAGCTCGACTGCGGATAATGGCCCGGCCAGCAAACCTGAAACCTAAACTGAATTGGAGCGGATCCTTCTTGCTAGCCGCGCCTCGATCGAGTCGACTTCACAATTCAGCGCATGCCAATCCCGCATTGACTGAGCTAGTAAGTACGGTACGTCACTGAGTCAAGCAAGCGGGCGCACCGAGTATAGTACGCCGTTTTGACGACGCGGTGCCAGCCATAATTCACATGCTTGCAGTATTGACCTTGTATATGTATATCCGACTTAGTACCGTGACAGTACATGGCAAATTCCAAGCAACGTGCAATAATTGCGACGCGATTTATGAAAACGTCTAGTTGATTGCCCATATAGGACGGTGTGTTCATGCAGGGACGTCGTGTGGAGCTACCAAAATGATAGCAATCGCATATATATGCCCTCAGGCTGCGCATGATCGACACCGTTGATCCATGGCAAGGTTGTATCGATCGATTAAGCTAGATCGATGGGCGAGATGCATTTCTGACAACATACATGGGTACCCAATCGTTTCTTGGGGCCAGTTTGTCGAAAGTCATGCCGCTGAGATCTGAAAGCGGGCCTCCGACCGACGCTGGGCACGTGCACTTCGCTCAGTTTTGCCGTTCCACAATATGGGCGCGGCGCACTTTCAATCCCGAGAGGAGATTGCGAGCAGCTCAGCGTCACGGTCTTCCTCAGCTTGCTCAGTTCATGGATTCTCCATGCTTCATTGCGACTCTACAATGTCCGGAGTGAGGATATTTTAAGTATGCAGATACTTGGTGGACTTGGACGACTGTCTTGGCGGCCGTGTGCCTTCGGAGAAGTAAACGAGGCAGGGTGCCAGAGTGTAATTTATCCCTTCCAGTCGGACTAACTCAGATTGCTTCAACTTCCATACTCGGGCGAGGAAGTCGCTGAAGGCCGTGTTAAATCAACCACTACACGGTCGATAAGCGGCGCTTCTTTACTTCTTGCCCCTTCGCCCTAAGATGCGACCCCCTCCTGACCTTGCTGCAGGTCGCCTGGGCTTGCCTGGCGGACCAGTGCCCGCAGGTGGTGCACCTGCTCCTCCACGGCCTCCAGCATGGCGCGGGTGCTGCACGCGTCGTCCGCGCGTTCCGTCACGATGCTCGCCATGCTTGCCTCCAGCAGCCGCCGGTTGGCAGATTCCGCCGATAGCTCGCGCACCTGCGGACATGGGGTGAGGGCTCAAACTCTTACTTGGTAAGCGCGAGCCGAACCATGGCAGGAACCCGAATCTTTGCGACGGAATTGCAGGCTCACGTCAAGACGGTTCGTCGGCCCTCGTCCAGTGCCGCTCACCATGCTCCTCAGCGCGGTCTCGGCATGCTGCAGCGCATCGCGGCCGCGGCGCGCCTGTGCGGCCTGGCTGGCGCGGCTCCACCGGTGGAAGGCGCGTGCCACACACCGCTGCACAATGACCGCCCAAGCGTCGGTGAGTAACGGCCCATGACGAGCGCAGGCTGAGGCGTCATATAACTCGTCGACCATCTTATAGCACCGGCCAGAATTCACATCGACATTATTGGGTCATCTCGATCGGAAGCAAGCGTTCCCCTCGGCGCTTCCCTGCCCTTTGGGGCGCCGCGCACCTGTCTCCACAGCAGCGCCGCCAGCCGCCCCGTGCACTGCGAGGCCTGCTGCGCGGCGGCTGCGTGGGTCCGGAGGCGGCCCTCGAGCGCCCCGGCCAGTGCCGTCACCTGCGGCACAGGGACACACCGCGACAGAGCGGCCGCGCTGCACACACGGCAACAGGGGCCAGGTTAACATCGGGGAGGCGGCAGCATCGACTGGTCACGAACCTGCGAGCCGGAGGTTTCACGAGCGAAGAAGACACACACAAGCAGGCGCGGACGCCTCGATTGAGCAAGGCTGCGCTCGGCAGACCGTTCGTGAGACTCTCCCTGGCAGCAGGGGACGCGCGGCTCACTGCTCGTGGGCGCTTTGCCGCTGCAGCATGCGCGCCTCCTTCGCCGCTGCCTCTGCGGCCGCCAGCCGGGCCTGCAGCCGCCGCCCGCGGCCGCACAGCGTGGCCACGCGCCAGCGCTCGAGTGCCAGCCCCGCGCACGTCTGGCGCGCCCACCGCCGGCTGCACACCGCCATCAGCGCAGCCCGGCGCGCCTTCTGCGACCGCAAGTGCTCCGCCAGCGCCGCAAAAGCGGCCGCCAGAGTGCGGTGCCGCCACCGCTGCACGACGCGCCGGGCCACCGCCCGGCACCTGCGAATGTGGCGCACCGCAACACGCCAGGCCAGAAAGGGCTCCGAGACGGTGGGGACTGTCTGCCAGGTGGCAGGGCCTCCTTCGGAGAGGTCGTCCCCTGGCTGGTCCGCCGCATCGCGGGGTCCCATGGCGGCGGCCTGCTGCATGAGCACGAGGCGCCAGGCGAGGAAGGCCCGGGCCAGCGTGCGCTGCGAGAGGCGCGCAATCACCTGCAAGCAGGCAGGGGCCACGCTGAGGCCCGGGAAGGGCGGCTGCGGGATCGTGCGATCGCAGACATCTCGAGAACCGATCCCTCAGGCTGCACCCACGGATCGCACCAATCGAAGGCACGGAAGGGCCCATTCTGTTGAAGGCAGCTACGACAGACTTGCTCGTCATCCGAAGAGTACTGGCGAAGCACAGCGGTCCGCATGAAAGTGGGATGCTCGCCTCGAAGGCCGTCGTGCGCATGCGCTTGCTGTGGCGGACTCGCTCCTGCCACGCCGCCAGTGCTGCCGCCAGCACGCGGTGCTGGAAGCGGCCCACCACGCGCGCCATCACGTCCCGGGCAGACCGGCGCGCAGCTACCCACGCGAGCCACGCGCTGAAGGCCGTGTGCAGGTGCAACGACTGCCGAGAAGACGAGGACACAGACAGGAGTTGGAGTCGAAGTGCCCCAGGGATCGGACAGAGCTTTGCCGGGGCTTGAGTTGACAGCAGCCGGGGGCCTTCGTGATGTACGAATTGCCTACAGTAACTAATCATTCAATGAAGAAGTAAAACACGTCTCGCACTGAACGAAGCTCACAACACCTGGCCAAGGACATGCAGGTGCACAGCTCGCATGACGAGGTCAGCAAAGTGAGGTGCGCTGACCTGCATCCGGCGCACCACCTTGACCATCTTGCTGCGCAGTACCCGCCTTGCGCGCACCGCCTCCCTCCACGTGTCCCAGCACGCCGCCACTTCCCGCTGCTGCCAGCGCTGCGCCACCCTGGCGAGCATCCCCTCCAGCCGCCGCCTCGCCTGGGCCTGCGAGTGCCACCTGGCAAACGCCGCGCCCACCTGCAGCTGCCGCATGCGCCGCACCGCGCGCTCCAGCAAGTGCCGCCGACGCCGCTGCTCCGCCCCCGCTGCCCACCAGGCGCCGAAGGCCGCAGCAAGGTGGTGGTGCTGCAAGCGCGCCACGGCCCGGCGTAGCAGCGCAGCGCGGCGCCGCAGCTGGGCGGTGGCGGCAGCCCACCGCTGAAACGCCCCCCGCAGGTGCGCCCGCCGTGCTCGCTGAGCCTGGCCAGAGCG
>DF237610.1:25792-39858 GCA_000708835.1 Klebsormidium nitens
GCTGAGCCTGGCCAGAGCGGAAGAAAAGGGATTAAACAATCAAGGAATTGAGCAAAACTCCTCCCGCCTCCAGCCACGCGCGGTTGGACCTTGACATTGAGGAAAGGCCTCCTAGTCTGTAAGATGAATGACACTGCCGCCTCCCAAGGTTCCATCTAGATCGGAGTCGGATGCACGGGCTTCGGAAAAGCAACCATTCTGTGCCTGTAATCTCTTTTTCGAAAATGACTTGAACGAGTCGCTTTGATTCTTTCCGTTTTGCGAGCAGAAGGCGACCTCAGATCAAGCTGAGCTTATAGCGAACTTCACATTGATTTCGTTTATCTGAAATCTGAGCAGTTGTGACAGCAATTTGGTCATCTTGGGATTGCGCATTCTGCCCCACTGAGCGGCTTTCAAGCACGAGCCACCCGCTTCTGCCATCGGCTGCCTGTGGCGCCTTTGTGGGTGCCTTTACTCACCATGGCCGTCACCTTGAGCACGGCCCTCCTTCTCTCGTGGCTGCGCTGCTGGCTGCCCCGCCGCCACGCGCGCCACGCCACCCACAACTCGCGCCTCTCCCCCAGTCGCGCCGCCCCAGCCGCCACCTCCGTGGTAAGCACCTCCGCGCGCGCGGCCTGGGCCTCGCATGAAGCGGACCATGCCGCAGCCTTTTCCACCTGCACCCCTCAGCCAACACTCAGAAGGGCGTCTACTAAGGCTTGCATGATTGGGCCGAGCCCAACTGAGTGTCTTTCAGCGGCTGCAACAGCTCGCACTACAGGGGGTAACCCAAGTGGTCGCAAATCAAGCCTGTAGAGAAGCCCCCCTGAGGCCCTGCTGAACACGTGGAGGCCTCACCTGCACGGCCCACCTCCACTTCCACAGCGCGCGAGCTTCACAGGCCCTGCTGCGCACTTCCCCCACGCGGCCCGCTATCCTGGCGCAGGCTCGTTGCAGCCGCGCCGCCTGGCACAGGGCCTTCTCCATGCGCGCCCGCATCACGTGTTCCTCTTCAGGGGCGAGCTGCACCAGCGGGCGGGCCGGCTCAGTACAAGCAAGAGGGCGGGTCTGGCAGGCTGGCTGGATTCACGGGGCCCAGCATACAGCAGGTCTGCAGGGCACTGCAAGCTGGGCGCCCATTCTTACCGTAGATGACGGAGGTAGCTTTCCCCTGCCGTCGGCGGGTTTGTGCGTCCGGCCCTTTCCCTTACTGGCCTTGCTCCCTGAAATGGTGCGGGGGCAGCAGCACGGGCAGCTGCGCGCGCCACCCCGCTCATATGACAGGACCCGGGCCAAGTCCAGGCCGAGCTTTGTCTGCAGAGCAGCGCCGCCGTCATCTTGTCCACACTGATGGCAGGGGCCATCGCAGGGCAGAGCTGCCGGAAAGGCTTGAGAGGAAACCCGTTGGGTCGCCAGAGCTGGGGGAGCAGGAACCCGGGCAGGGCTGCAGAAATTTGCGAATTCATCGAATTTGAACGCAGTGTCAGACGAAACAAGAGAACTAAGCACATGTACAGATTGACAACGACGCGGTACTTGTCCAAACAACAGGACATCAGAGTTGTCTCGGAGACACAGGCAGCGTGTCAGCAAAAGCTGCAGATTGTGTTGTGCACATTCCGTCCTCTTCTTCGTAGGCATCAACCTCTGCTTGCTCTTGGTGTGAGGATTTGCTTACCTGAGGATGCCCTTGTCCGCGGGTGTGCGGGGCCCCGTGGGCGGCGAGGCCCATCCCAGTGGTGGGTCATTCTCTTGGGAGGCCCGTGCCCGCTTGGCGGCCATGACAGACTGACCAGCTAGGTCAGGGGGGAGGCTAGCCTGGGCATGCCAGGGAGGCATGCAAAGGCGGGACACTACAAGAGCCGTTCGCAGTGATGGCTGGGCAGGAAGACCCAGCTCCGCCCGTCGTGCTGCAGTCACTCAGGGCAATGCTGCAAAGAAGGGCTCTGTAAGTGGCCCATGCGTGTTCGCCGTCCTACCGGGGGACTCGGGGCGCGTCTTAAAGCTGAGAGTGAGGCACTGCTCGCATGGCTACACCCAACAGGCTTGGAAGCAACAAAGCTCTGTACTTACATGTCAAAAAGCCAACTTTGAAGGTCGTGATTCAGCATTACACTAAGTAAGACCGAGTGAATGGTCTCCTTGCACCATGCCAATGCAGAAGTCTGGTGTTTTCTTATATGCCCTCGTCTGGTCACTGCTGCGGGGTTGCCCTCTGGCTGACATGGCATTGCGCGTGTCTCGTTTGATCAAACGTAATAAGTCATTTTGCCAAATCTCTGCCCCTCAACTTTCAAATTTCAGAGAATCTGATCAATTTTGAACTTCGTGCAAGCACTCTGGCAATGAAGTTGCTTGAAGCGAGAGCTCCCCGTGATCAAAGGTGGGAGGAACCAGCACCCTCACATTCGCAATGCTGCACATCACCCATGCCCCATTGGATCTTACAGCGGCAAAAAAAGTTCCTTCTGGCCCCCAACGCAAAATGGCATTTTTTCTTATGTTCGGCTGGCGGCATTAGGCGCCTTTTGCGAGTCGCGACGTTCTCATCACCATTGGCATAGCACTTTGAACAGTTCTCAGCGCGAGACCCTGCATGCACGTTGTGACAAATCTCGGGATCGGATGATCCCATGAAGCTCTGCATTCCCATTCCGAGTGACGCCATCACATCCAAGCGAGACGGACAAGGCAGCCGTCGATGAACACGACTGGACGGTGCACACCCCCTTTCGATGAACCGAAACTTTTCAAGAACACCCGACGACGTCTGTGGGCTGGGCGGGCGTCCGCGGCCAATGAAGCGACCCAGCGGCGCGGCCGGCTAGCCACGGGCGGCCGCGCCCGGGCGGCCCCCGCGATCGAACCACGCAGATCATTTGAACTGGCCATGCATGGCTCTTCGAACTCGGAATGTTTCAATAAAGTTTTCAATGATGTGAACCCGACCTGAAGTGCTCTAGCTGTGCAATGTGGTGGCGCTTCCATTGCACACTTGTAAAGGAATGCAGCGTCTAGTTTATAAGAAGAACAGGCGTGATTGCGAGTGCCGCGTCCACCTGGATATAATTGGATCAAGTGCACTGATTGTTTCTCTCCCTTGATCCGGGCGTGCTGTTGGCGTGGCGCGCTAGGACAGCATGGTGCGGCTGAGTGCCAAGGCGAGCGTGACGCACGCGGCCGATGGCGGCCACAGTTCCCAGCTGGCGCTGGCGCTGCCGGTGGCAGATGTGAAGGTTAAGGCCACGCTGAAGGACGTGACCCTGACCAAGGAGCCGCGCTACAGGAAGGGGCTGCTGCTTGGGGTGGAGAAGCCAGGCGACTTCAGCGTCGATTACAACGTGGAGGACGGGGTGAGTGCGGCCGAGGGGACCTGTTGAAAGAGGTCAATTGATGCAAGAAAGGAGGCCATCTGTTGATGTTACAGCATTGCCGGGGCATCAGTGAAACAGCGGGAGTGAGGTGATGCAATCAAGTGTCTGGTAGATCAGGTGGATTGAATGATGGGGTCTTGGCTTTAACCTTGGGAGAGCCCCACATTACCACCTGCTTACTGCCCCACCTGCTTAGTCCTGTCATGGGGCGTCAGGGGCAGCATTGCGGTCACATTAGCCCTCTGAAAGGGTCTGAAACAAGGCACCAGATGAGGACGCCGGAGACTTTGTGTCTGATACAGCCAGGGTTCCATTCTGTTCTGCAAGACAAGGAATGCCACTCATCCGGCGGCTGCATCATGTAGCAATTTGCCGACAACCCCACCCCATTGATTCACATGATGCGCAAGTTTTGTGAAAGTAAGGAGTCCGCTGCCATGATGTCTATCGCCTAAAGCCCGCGGGAAGCATGGCGGCCCTGGTGGCATCATTGTACGATTGGAGGGGCCATCGTTATTGCGCAGGCTTGGAAGTTCCAATTTGACACGTCCACCAAGGTGCTGGGGCCCCCGCTGAAGCTGTCGTACACGCACGGGCACCTCAAGCACGACACCACCCTGCAAGGCGCTCTGCTGCTGAATCCTGACACCAAGCTCACCACCAAGTGAGCGGCAGCGCACCCTGCAGGGCAGCCAGTAGATGCTGTCAACATGGCAAACTCTCATGTAAACGTTGCTGAATCTGTGCGTCACTATCTCTTCATGTGCATGAATCAGAGGCTAGCTTTTCGAGATGGCTGGCCCCACTGCCATTGAGCAGGTGAGGCCCTGGCCTTGCTTCTGACGGGGCCGCGCCTGTGGCTGCAGGTGGGACTTCAAGAAGGAGGCGGCCACTGTGAAGCTGAGCCACACGCGGGGCTCCACGACGCTGGAGCCCGCATACGATGCAGGAGCTGGGACCTTTTCATTTGCCGCAACCCAGCGCATCGCCAAGAAGAGCACGCTGCGGGCCAGCTACGACCAGAAAGGGAAGCAGACGACCGTCGAGTGGAGCCGACAAGGATCCGACGAAGGGGGCCCAATCAAGGTCAGAACGAAACTCGGTCTTGTGCACCCTTGCCTATAGTAGCAACAAGGTGCCTCGATGAGATGAAACGAGACGTTGATCAGCAGGAGGCGGCAGGGGTCCATCCTAGATGATGCGGTAGATGGAGGTCCGGCTCCTTTTTGGGCTCGACTGCTTACCGGCAAACTTATGGAGAGAATGTCTGCAGGGGCCCCGCTTGGGCATCATCTCGTCCCCAAGTACCACTCGTAAAGCGTTGCAACTTCTTCAAGTGTTGCGCGATCCATCAGTGTCACGTTTGGACGATTTGCCCGCTCGTGAACACGACGTTCTGTGCTTCGTTGCAGATTGCGGTGACAACAATAGCGGGCAGAGAGCGACAACGGAAGGTGGTGCTCGAGAAAGCGTTCAACCTTTTCTGATGTGGTTTCAAACATGTCATCGATGTCCTATCAGAACACATTCGGGCACATTTGCCACTCAAAGGAAAGTTATGGCGAGACTTGTTGCGGAGGTTGAGGGAACATGTGATGCTGCCGTCAAAGTGATTGTCCACTATTGGCCACCATCGTTACGTACTAGCAATGGCCTACTCTTTGGGGAATTCGTTGGCCCAATCAGTCACCTTGTACGTGATTGATGAAATCTTTGGACCGGCGGGCACAATAATACTATCCGGCGGGCACAATAAGCCTGAAGAAGTTCACTGCACCAAAGCCTGGCGCGACGGTGCCAGTAATGGAGGTCACAGAAGATAAAAGCGTACATCGCACTCAGGGAGTTGGATCGTGCATGATCGAATCTAATTCACGAAACCGTGCATAAAGTTACACGTTTGTGCCGCATCAATCTCGCTTCAGGCTTCCAAATCTACTCGAAGAGGTGTACTGATCGCATGATGCAGTCAACCGTTTCTATATATTTGTTCCTAGCTTCCGAATTGGGATTAAATGTATCGATCCGGCCAATCATGAATCTCAATTAATTAGCTGCATTTGGCACAAGTCATGCATGTGCTAAGCTCGCAAGTCATGCAGCTTATCTAGGTGCGCGCGGCCATGCATGCTCGCATGCGTACTCAATATTCGATCCATAGCAGCAGACTCAGAGCTATATATACTAGCGCTACTATAGTGACCGCGCATGACAGCGCGCGCGCACAAGCTACCTATGGTGGGTCTCGACGGTATCGACCGCGCGACGGTCCGGTCTCAAAGTTCTTACACCGGTGTTACGTGTCGCGACGAATTGTGTACGCGGCACTGACGACCGTACTCGGCAGTACTTGAGAATCAGGTCTGAGTTCATGAATTGAACTTTTTCTGACACGTCGATCAACGGTCAAGTGCGTACTATGCGGAGGTACGGTACCGCTCGAGTCTGCGCGTACATCGATTATGAAATTTATGGTCTTGGTCGGAACTTCCGACTTGAACCACGCAGGAGTACCGCGGTACCCAGACTGAAAGGAGAGTGCAGGAATTTGATAGAGCAGTGTAAGGAAAGGCGCTCTGCAAAAATCAACAATGGCGGCCCACTTTGCGCCTCCTATGCTGTTTCTTGAGATTTGTCCTGAACAAAACATGATGTTGGAGCTTCAAAGGACCTCTAATGACGCCCTTTCAACATTTTTTTTTGCTTGTCAAAGGTTTCTATAAGCTGCATAAGCCTCCTCATAGTGTGGCATTTTTATGCTTCTGTCAAAGTGTAAATCAAAACACTCTGTTACACCATTATGACACTCGGTTACGGCCGAGCAAGATTTTGAAAGTACTCGTGGGTACACGTTACGGAAGTCCGAGTCGTCGTAACGTGAACCGCCGGTACTACTGACGAAATTTGATACCGGGTCCCACATTTTCGTCGCGGTTTGAGTCGAAGTCGACTCGGCCGGGACCCACCATAGGTAGCTTGTGCGTGATGTGAGTGACAACGTCTGGTCGATCCAATGAGTCTTTGTCGGAATCCATGCATGCGCGCCGTCGAGTTGAGCCTGAGCTGCAGCTATCATTGAGTAGCGCTGACATGCGCCGCCGCCGCCGCGGTCAGCATGCATGACCGAGACTTGATACGGAGTTAGATCGAAACGTCTATATATAGTAAGTATATATGCAATTCTAGCCTGCCAGGCGACAAATGCAGGCTGAGAAAAGATATAAAACAAAGCAATGTAAATTCGACTTGTGATACAGCTAGCATGAGGGTTACGGCTGCTTCATGCTGAGCAATCATCGACGCGCTCCAGCCCGGTGAAGTGCACAAACGTGTGGGTGCGCACGGTGGTACGCCATAATGTCGTTAAGGACTTCGATCTGAAGCAGGGGGCTTCCCGTTCTTAATTTACTTCAAAGGAACGATACACGTTGGACACCTGGAAACTTCGAGATATGACCGCCGTGCAATCGCCTCTGCCGGTGCAGCATTACCGACCAGATGAAGTTGGAGCCAGAATTTTCCAGAACTGCAAATGATGCACATTCTCAATATGACCAGGATAGTAACGGGTTCACTTTCACCTCTACATTAGAACTTCAACTGGCGATATGAAATAAGACGAGTCATGAGAGGACCATGACAAGTTGGATTCTCACCCTCCGGATCTATGCATTTGCTAAGTCTTGTCCTCGGCTGGCTTATTACCAGCCCCGCCAGCTATTGCGCCCTGGTCGTGTGCCATACTGTGGGCCTGCCGGTCTGCTGTTCTGTCCTGCGTAGCTTGTCTGTGTCCTGTCTAGAGGGGCTCGTCCCCGCGCATACTGCGGCCCGCGTGGCCAGCTTTGATGCGCAGGGGGGCTCAAATAGTGTGGAGGGGCGGATGGCGCTGCTCCGAAGGTGCCTGGCCGGGGCGGCAGGTACCCCCGGCCGGTGGGCCTGGCCGCTGCTTCGGCCCACAGTGGAGGACCCGGGGAGCGTCCCCAGCGGCCCAGCGCTCCTTCGGCTGCCCGGAAAGGAGCGGCACGAGGCGCTTCCTGGACGTACTCGTGACCGTACGACGGCTGCCGCCCTACAGTGGCATCTGCACAGAGAAGCACGCGACTATGAGGAGCGCAAAGGAACGGGAGCTACCCCACGAAAGAAGGCCCGAATCAAAGGTCCAGAATAATTGCAGTGTGTTTCAAATTGTGCCTAACAAAACTTCGCTACTTCCGATTGAAAGTTCTCGTTACCACCGAGCGTTTTCGCACCAGCACGCGCCTGCTCCGTGTTCCACAAAAAGTTCCACAAACAACGCCGTCAGCTACAAGCATCCATTGCCATCCCCTGCGCGCCTCTCACCTGCTGCGCCGCTGCTGCTCCGCGCTGGCTCCTGCGCCGGGCCGTACGCCTCCGCCAGCGCGGCCTGGTACTCCGCGTCCTCCTCCCCGTCCCCGACGCCGCCCGCAGCCTCTGCCGCCGCCTGCTGCTGCTGCTGCTGCTGCTTCAGGTCGAGCGTGGTGATCTCGGGCGTCAGCGCGTCGTCGCTCTCGGGCTCGCTCACCGGCGGCGCGCGCGGCTGGTCCGGGATGAGCGCCGCACTGGGGTACACTGCCGCCAGCGTGGCCGCCGCCTCGTGGGTGCGGCGCGAGGCTTCCTCGCTGTCCTCGCCCGCGGGGACGCTCCAGGCCGGGTCCAGCCACACTGCTGCACGGAGAAGGGGGCGGAGCACGGTCACGCAGGGGATGCAGGAGGAGGCGACAGTGGGGCGATGCGAGGGGTGTCGAGTGGCCCGAAGAGGAGCGACCGGGCTGCTTAGCTGGCTGACCCTCGACTATCTTGCGCTACAAGCCTGGGCTTTGCACGCAATAGGATGGGCACGGGCAGGCAACCTGGTATCGCAACAGCCACAAGCAGCCTTCTCACGGCCGCTTAAGTGATGCAGCTGGGGACTTCGGTAAGACACCCGCAATCAGAAGATTGACACCTTGTTCCAGTCCGCCGGCTGCCAGTCTGCGTGCACCACCGGGCAGCGGCATGCCGGGGCAGCCTGCCAGACAGATCCAATGAGGCGAGGGAGCAGGAACCTTCGACAAGTGACAGCGGCGGAACAGTACGTTCTCGAAGCAATCCACAAAACAATTCAAGCCCAATAGGTCCTGCTGTCCCCAGACGTGTCGACGACCTTGACAGGACAAGAATGTTGGAGCCCTGAATCTTCACACTGAGTTCGACCAATTCTGTCATTGTAGACTACATTGAACGGGCATGGGGTCTCGCCACAGTGCGCGTGTGCGGCCCCCTCACCTGGCGGCACTTGCCACGGGATGGCGCGGTCCTCCATGAGCGCCACTGCGCGCGCCCACGCCCCACCCTCGCCCCCCTTCTGCGGAGCGGCGCTGCGCCTCTCCTGGGCCAGCAGCGCTGTCACGTGTGCTTCCAACTGCTGCAGCAGGGCCGCGCTCTGCTGCGCCTCTGCCGACAGCGCCGCGTGGGGCCCCTCTCTCTCTCGCCGCTCCGCCTCGCGTCGCTTTTGCCGCTCCATCTCCGCCACCAGCTGCGCCAGCAGCGGGTTCGCCGGCCGCGCGGCAGCGACGTGCGCCGGCTGCACCACGGGCTGACGACTCGGCACAGCACTGGCCGGGGGCGGCGCGCTGGGGCCTGGCTGCGTGGGAGGGGTCGCCACTTGCAGCGCATGTGCCAGAGCGCTGATGGCGGCCACGTCGAGAGCCAGAGGCCCCGCGCTGTTGGACGCGAGCCTAGCGCCAGGCAGAGCGCCCCCGTCGTAGCCTGGGTCAGGGGTCCAGGTCCCTTGAATTACCGAGGACGCGCTCTCAGTCGTCGTTGGAAGCGGCGGGCCCCCATTCCCGTGCACTGGCCCCGCACTGTGAGATGCGGCCGCCGCTGCCTGTGCGTGAGGTGCTCCCTGTTCTGGGAGCCGCTCCTGCTGCGCCGTCGTTGTTTCCCTGCCGTCCGCCCCAAAAGGCCGTTCTGTCCCGCCATTTCCTGCCAGCCTGCTAACGCGGGCCTGCCCGTCTCCTCGGGCGCCTCCGCTGGCGCGGCTCCTTTGATCGGCCGCCCTGCCGTTCCTGCCCTGCATCTGGCGGATCAGCTGCTCGCGCGCCTTGGCCTTGAGGATGTCGTCCGCCGACAGCGGCTTCTCTCCCGCCCCGCCCCGCACCGCCACTGCGTCCTGCAGCAGCGCCGCCACCTCTGTGCCGTTGCTGTCGCGCTGACGGCCTCGCCGCAACAGCTCGGCGAACTTGCCCCCCCTCTGCCCGTCCCCCCGACCCTTTCCCCCAGTCCGCCCCATCCCCTGCTGCTCAGGCCTGTCTCCGTGCCGAGGTTGTTTCGCGGGGGGTGGTCCCAGGGGTGAGCCTGCCCGCTTGGCAGCCACACCGGAGGGGCCTGGCAAGGTACGGCCAGGCGGGCCGGAGCGGGGGCCACGCTTGGGGGAAGGGGGGGCTGCCAGCGCGGCCACAGGAGGAGCGGCCTGGAGCAAATGCGACACAAGAATGGGAAATTATGACAATGAGCGCCATGCTCAAAGAGCGACTGCCGCGTGACGTCGACACATTGGCGACATACTGGCGGGCGACAAATGATCATGCACTGTGGACCTGAGATAGCTGAGAATCTCGGGCCAAGGTGGTCATGAAAGACCGCTCTTACAGTGGATGACCAACACCGCACAAGGAGCAAAACGCCTGAGATCGGCAGTTGGATGATTGGAAAGAGAGACGCGTGTGGCAGTTGGTAACGTGGATAAGTTCGCCAGTCTCTCGGTCGACCTGCATTTGCGAGCGACTGGGAGCGATTGTGAGAATCAGCAGGGGAACAACTTACGCTGGTTCGCAATGGGAGAGAAGCTCGCACAAGAGAAGGGGGCGGAGCATCTGCAAAACCAGAACAACAAGGCTTGTGACTGGACAGTCAACCGGAACGGCAACTGGTGGGAGCAGCGAGAAATTCAGCAAGGTGTCGACTGAGACATGAGGCCAGCAAGGGGCGGATGCCCGAGAGCTCTTGGAGGGCCCAGCTGCGCTGCCCGCGTTGTATGCTCCGAGTTTTCCATGACGCAGGTCCTGAGCGAACGAGCCCGGCCGGGTCCGCAAGACGGAGGGAGGCACGGAGGCACGCAGAACCGTTGCGAGGGACGAGTCCGTACCTCGCCTCTCTACCACGACAGGTGAGGCGATCTTTGGCGGCGCCGTGGCTTCCGATATAGGCGGCACAGGGCCGGAACCAGGCTGGGGCCTGAACGCACGCAACACAGGCGGGGTTCACGGTAAAATGAGACGGAACAGCAAGAGCAGCGGGACGAGGACGGTGAGACGAGGCCCGTCTAGCGTCCGAAAGGCTCACACGCAAGGCTCAACATGTGAGACAGCAGCCTCGTGCGTGCACTCTGTCTCACCCTGGTTGGCGTGCAACCGCCAGAAGGTGGCCGCTTTTCTGCGCAAAGTCAGGTGCGCGCCCTCGCTTCCAGCACACCAACAGCTGCCGTGCCAGTGCCGCCACATCTGCAGCCCGAACGGTTACACTGGTCAAAGCTAGACTCTTTATCTTGGCAGGAGTACGGGAGAAGAAATCCGAGGCGAAGGCCCCATCGGCTGGCTTTGCAGGGGCACGATGCCTTGCAGCCCCTGCAGGCACACAGGAGTAGACAAGCAGGCGGCTGCCGTGTGCTCATAACTTCTCACGACGGGGGCAGCACGAGCGGCTAGGGGGCGTACCTGGAACAAAGTAGCGGGTGACCTTGAGCAACGTCCTGGCCAACGGCGCAATGGGAGACGCCTCGATGGGGCGAGGGGGGAGCAGCGCCAACACCTGCGTGCGCACGCACAGCCGCCAGGTGTCAGGCCGGAGACCGCAGTAAGCACGGAAGAAGCCATAGGGGGACTAGCGTTTCAGAACCTGCGCCACCACTCAGCACGAATTGACGGGACAGATGGCCAAGTCACAGAGGCAAAGTTTCAGCAGGTCGCTGATGTTACTTTCACTGAACCTGATCGAAGCTGCCTCCTTGCTGTCCGCTTCTGTATCCAGCATCCGGCCCATCCGTGTGGGCTTCATGGCTGACTTTGCAACTTCGCACATGCGCTGCGTGCGCGCCTCACCTGCAGCAGGGCCCGCAGCAGGGTGGTCTGCTCCTCGCTGTAGGCTTCCACCAGCCACTGGTGCAGCAGCAACAGGCCAGCGCCGTCCAGCAGCCTGCACGGACGCCACCCGTTACTGACGCCACGGTACTACGCAGGGAAAGAGCATGCGGGAACAACTCCAAGTAATTCCTTGCTACACCGAGAATCCATGCTAAAACGAGACCGCACAAAGAAAGAAGAAGCTTCGCGTATATCTTGCTGAAGGAGATCGCTTTCGCTTGAGCTACGCAAGAGCTCAGACTAAGAACGTGAATTCGCCACCCACCGAGCCTGCACCACCCGCTTGCGGCCCCTGGCGAGCGCTTCCAGGACCTGCAGCCGCCCCGCCACGCTGCTCTCCCTGCGCATCACACGTGACCAGCGGGCTGCCCCCTCCTCTTCCGCGTGCCCTGCCCCCCTTGCCCCCACCAGCTGCGCCAGCGCCCCCCGCAGGTCCGTTGCCTCCGGCTGCACCCTCCGCGCCAGCCCTGCCCCCGTCTGCTTCTCAGGAGCGCCCAGAGCCAGCACACCGCGCACCTCCGCTGCCTGCGGCTGCGCCCCACGGGGGGCGCCTGCTGCCGCCCACCTGGCGGGGGCGCCCAGAGCCAGCGCTGCTGTCTCTTGCGGGCTGCTCCCTGCTGGAGAGACAGCGCTCCAGGTCATGCCTTTAGGAATGCTGGTGCTAAAGTCCCCGCCTGGCGTCTCCTCGGCAAGGTCCTCGGGGGGCGCATTTAGGTCGATGAGGATGCCTCGCGGCTGCTGCGGCGGCTGGAACGGTTCCCGGGGCAGGGCCTTCTCAGGCGGCGGCCCCGCAGACCTGCTCCCATTTTTGGTGTGCCCCTCCGCAGGGGGCCCGCGGGCGCTATGCCCTGCCTGGACAGCAGCCTCACTGGCGTTCCCCACAGCAATCGGATCCAGCTGTGGGAGGTGGTCCAAAACAGGCTCCAGCCCGTCAGCATTCGGTTTAGCCCCGCCCGTTGTGTCAGCAACCCGGACAAGCTGTTCGGCTGCCAACAGCCCCACTGCAGGTTGCAAGGGTTGCGCACCAGACTGGGGCTCCTTTTCCTGGGACTCTGCCTTGGCTGTGTCCTGCTCAGGATTGTGTTCCTGCCCACTCAGGCGCCCTGCAGCGCCCTCGTCGCCCCCCGCCATGAGGCCACCCGCCACGCTGGGGCCTGGCAGCCCAACTTCTGCGCCCTGCGACTCTGCCACACCTTTCAAAGCAGTAAACCCCCCTTTCTTGGTGCCTAACCCCTCTCTTCCGCCCTCTTCTTTCTCCACTCTGGCCAGGACCTCTGCCTTGGCCCCTGGTGCCTCTTTGCCCCTGTCAGACCCAGGCTCCTTGCCGGGTGGCCCCGCTTGTCTATCTTGGGGCGGTCTGTTGCTGTGTGCGCCCCGCTGTGGCCTGCCTTTGAGGGCCCCTGGGTGCATGCTGCGCAGCCAGGCGCGCGTGTGGGCGCGGTGGGCCACAAAGAAGTCCTTCACCTGCACGACACGCCAGATGGGATGCCTGAGCCACCGCAAAGGCAGATCTTTCACCCTGACCGCTGCCTGTCCACACCAAATGATGAGCTTGGCCAGTTGAAGCCCCCAATACAAAATGATTGGCCCTCCAAACCGCTGAAACTCCAAGACATGCCTGTGCCTGGCGCAGCTCTTTCCCGCTGTTCCCGCCGCCAATTGTGCCCAAACATTGCAGGCTGGCTGCTCACCTGCCCCGGCGTGATCCCCAGCACAGTGCCCAGGTCGCGCGCCTCCGCCTTGGTCACGCTGTCCTTGAGCGAGAACGCCTCCTCCAGGGCCTTGGCGGCGGGCGCTGGCAATTCCTCTGCAGGTTTCTGCCAGGCTGCAACAAGCGCCCGCCCCAGGATCAGGGCACCGCGCTGGGTGGAACATTCGCTTCCTCATGGGTTGGCGAAGGCAAGACAAGCATCAGGCAAAGACCAGTTGTTTTCAGTAATCAGCAAAGTGGCAGGCAGGTGCACCATGGGCTCCAAGCTCATCAATCGTTCCTGCCGTTACTAGGCCCAGCGCCAATCAATTTCGTTGCAATCCACCCAAGGCTTGCGGATCCGCAATCTGGTCAGTCCAGCGTCGCTGCCCTCACCTGCGCTGTCCCCCAGGACGCGCGCTGCCACCTCCTCCTCCAGTGCGTGGCGCCCCGTGCATTCTGTCTGCACTTCCAGCACGCGCTGCAGCTGCAGCAGCTGCTCCATCACCTCCGCCTGCTGCGCCACCAGCAGCGCTGCCGCCTCCTGCCGGCCACCACCGCCCGCGTGCTCCCCCCCGCCAGGCCCGGGGCCCGCGGTGCCGTCCGCCCTGTCCGTCGGCATTTGGGGCGCGTCCGTTGGCATTTGGGGCGCAGCCTGGGGGAGCCCCACCTTCGTACTGAGGGAGGCTGAACTCTGGGCATCGGCCATCTTTGCATCTGCCACTGCTGATGATGCTGCCGCCATCACGTTTCCGCATGGCACCCCTCTAAACCTGTCAGATGTGAATGACATTGAGATGCTGCAGCTGGGGCGGACCCGGTGCAGAATTCCAGCAACTCCTGTCAACTCCGGTTAAGGTCGAACTTCCCTTATTCGCG
>DF237609.1:0-45829 GCA_000708835.1 Klebsormidium nitens
TCTGGGCAACCAGTCAAGCCCATCGAAAAGCCGGCCTGCGAGCGAAGCGCGCGCGCACCCGCACGTCCGCTGAACCCCAAGTAAGAATCTTGAACACTAGCTAGCGGAGGTCTCGCATCTCATTTCAAGCAAGGGCATCCGAGTCAGACCCGAACTTCGTGCATCACGGAGACTTTGCCGTAGAGAAGAGGAAATCAACTGAAATCACGTAGGTGCCACGTAGGCTCTTTCTTGTGTCGTTAGGTGCCTGCTTGCGACATACTGGAGTACCGCATGTTACTTGTAACCCAGCTTCTCGGTTTGCGGCATCAGGCGATCTGGCACTAAAGCCATCCAAGTGACTGAATTAGAGCCCGGCCCGGACTATCAGCCGTTCATCGCCGCCAGAAGATACTGTCCTTTCAGTATTCTTGAAGCCCCACCAGCTGCGACTGAAATCTACCAAGGATGCGAGTTCATAAACATGCTCGCGCACAGCGTTCTGCAGATTTGGGGCGGGAACGTATCCGCGGACTACAACAAAAATAAGGGCTATTATGTAAGATGGGCAAAGGCATTTGAAATTCCGACCGTTCCGTTCCGATGGACGCTTCTCTCTAAGCCCGGCGTTCCGACCAGTTTTAGCCACGGAAGACGGAATTTGGATACCGTCTTTATCTCGTGCAAGCACCTATGATCGGAGGAAGCGGAGAACTTCATCCACCGGTCTGGAAGATGCTTGTTTGTGGAAGAAACAGTAAGTACTTTCAGTGTTTCTAGAGGTGACGAAAAACAGCGTCCATTCGCTCTTCCGTTGACGAATGACAGCAAACAGAGAAGGCCACCGGTAGCGCCGCTAGAGGCAACGCTCTCACAGCTGACACGAGGCGCACTGTCCAGAAATGGATAATCAAGGAGAGGGGGAAAGGAGCGTTCGGTTATCTCTATCTTAAGCAAGGCCGAGTTGTTCTTCGGAAACGGAGGATGGGTAAGGAACTTCAATTCAAATTCAAACCAGCTGTCAGCATTGGCGCCGCAAAGAAGGACCATGCAAGATGCAGAGAACATCAATGAAGCCCCAACAGCTTCGAATCCTGAGAGGCCGCCGCGACGGGAGCTCGTTCGTGGTTAACATCACCAAAGTGCTTATTGACGAAGTACGTGATTCTTACGGCGGCTTACTCGCAGGTTTTATGTCGGGTGATAAAACCTATTGGCTTCCGTCGGTTACATCTCACATATTTCCACCTACCTAACAGATTCGGCGAGTTGAGATGGCTTCAGCAGTGCTTTTTAACAAGGGCCGCGGAGTGTGAGGTAACTTTACCCCAGCAGGGCCGGGCTTTGGTCATCGCCATAATTTGGTGGGCGGAATTTGAGCTCGTGTGCAAGCCGGTTTTGGCCAAACTTAGCACTGAAGGACCTCAGGACGGAGTGACTCGTCGGTCCATGAACCCGCGGTGATCGACAGATACATGGCATCGGCCGCCAATACGTGCGTGCTTCCGCGGGTTCAAGACCTTCGATCAACAAACAATTTCTGGCGGACGGGTACTTTGCGGTCGCTTTCGCGCGGTCATTGAAGCGACCAAGCGCCTGCGGGCGAAACGTGCACCCCATGTCGGAACTCCGAATTTGAACTTATACCTCGACCGTTCACATAGAAGAATGAGACGGGTAGTTGCCCGGCCAAATCGACTTTGGTGCAACGTCGGAATCAGACCCGACCGTCATCATTTCCTGCCCAAGCATGGCCCGAGACGCACGGCCGGTAGACTTATTGGCCTGGCACTTGCTAAATGGTTTCTCTATAGCCTAGGTCTTCGCATTTTTTTTAGCCTTATATATGATGGCAAAGAATCCAATCCAGGCGGTCAGGGCAAAGCCCATCGAAGCAGCAGCAATTGAAGGAAAGAAAATCCATGTTGCGGACTGTCAAGGTAACTGCATTGGCCTTCAATATTTGCGCTGCTGTATCGTACCTGGTCTGAGGTCAGAGACGTCAGCCATGCGCTCATCATTACCGACAAAGGGTAAGCACTACGGCTGCAATCACAAGTATATTGCAAATCATTCGCCTTAGGGCCATGCAGCCGTGACAGCGTTTAGCACGCGCTCTGAAGTAGGTGCCTTTTGTCGGAGCACCTGTTTGCGCATGTGTCTCACTTCAAACACCCTTGTCCGTATCGCATGAGACTGGGATTTTGGATATGATCAGCACATATTGCGGACGCGGTGTGAAAAACCTTGCTCAAGGACTGTAAAATTCAACCCAGGAATTAAGAGGGTCCCTAAGAGCACCGGAAACTGAGAATGCAGAAGGAAACGGACAAGGGTGACCCCCTGACACAGTTTTTCTGCATTGTCGGGCGCAGGCTATTTGCAACGGTTATTCGCAATCGATAAGGATCGTACCTGGATTTCCGCTTTTAAGCACGCAATTGCCGAGACGACCAACTGATGGATATAACAGTATCTGCCCTTGCCTTTTCGCGAGCTATCTGCCCTTGCCTTTCAAAGCTACGAGATAAGAAAACCTTATTCCTGTAAAAACACTGTCAAGAAAAACCGAAACCCGTACCCTGAACCCTCGCCCCGGGACTCTTATTAACATCGACAACCCCTTTGCATTTCGTTCCATAAGCAACATCTCGATCCTGCGCGAGCTTGGGCTACAAGATCTGGGGCCTGGACTGTACCACGGTGAACTTGCCATCCGCGTATACGCCCTCGATATCCTGCGGCACGCCGCCAAACGCGGCCTCGACCTCTTTCGCGATGCCGACAACGCCCTCGATGAGCTGGCTTTGGAACTGCAAAATGGAAGAAGGGAACGACTTAGCGATGCTCTTCGTACTCGAATGTGCTTTGTAACGGACAAGGCAAAGACTGCAACGAATCATCCTGAAACCCTCCATCGCTGAAGGCGGTCGGGGAATCAGCAAAAGCGGGGAAAGAAGCCTCGAAAAACCGACCGGTTATTCCGCCAGGACTTCATAACGAAACAGTGTTTGAGGCGAGTGCTTCGGTTCTCTCTGCCAAATTTACCTCAGGATCCCACAAGAGCTTCTCCGTGGTAGAGTCCAAGAGGTGCTCTTTCGCTTCTGGTTCTGGAACGCTGTCGTACAATCCGGCCCCCACAAAGCCAAAATTCCCGAATTACCCAATTTCTGGGTTGACCTCAGAACTTTGAGACTTCCCGACTGCAAATCTTACCTCAGGATCCCACAGAAGCTTCTCGGTGGTGTAGTCCAAGAGATGCACTTCCGCCTCCGGCACTTGAACGCTATCATAGAGACTAGCCCCCGCAAAAACCCAAAAACCCTCCAATCAATCAATTTCCAATTTGATTTCAAAACGTTCAGACTTCCCGGCTGCAAATCCTACCTCTGGAAATTGGTTTCAAAACGTTCAGACTTCCCGGCTGCAAATCCTACCTTTGGAAATTGGTTTCAAAACGTTCAGACTTCCCGGCTGCAAATCCTACCTCAGGATCCCACAAGAGCTTCTCGGTGGTGTAGTCCAAGAGGTGGACTTCCGCCTCTGGCACTGGAACGCTGTCGTACAGCCCTGCACCCGCAAAGCCCTCCTGGTCCTCGCCGTTGGAATCAGAGCGCGCGATGATGGAATTGTTGGCGGCAAGAAGGGCGATGCGCTTCGAGGGGAGCGACAAGATCTCTGCAAACGGAAATGAAGTGTCCAGTTTCAGTATATTTAAGAATCGAGAAGCGCTTTGAGCCGGATCGATCCCTATCGTCGCTGTTGGAGTGAGCGCGCGACAAAGGAACCGTCAGCCGCAAGAAGAGCTGCGCGCCTCAATGGGAGCGGCCTTGCCTTGATTTAGCGCCGGTCGTGGCACTCGGACACACTGAACCGCTCACTGTTACATGAGAGGTGATGTAAAGGCAGCAGGTAAACAAAGCTGCGGATTTTGAAAGAGCGGCACACAATCAGTGGCAGAACGAGGGGTGTCGTTAGCTTAGAACCGTAAGGGACAGGAAGAGATAATCTGGATGGACTAAAGTGCAGCATCCCTTCAAATGTACAGGCCGCCCTTATTTGGGGAGGCTTACATAGGGATGACGTAACTCATATCCACCGACCAATCAAACGCTGCGAGCTCAGAAGCAAAATAGTCTCAAAAACGAAACTCTAAGATAGGACGGCCGATGGTCGATGCAAGATTACTTCAAAGACGGTAATTACAAGGCGCCATTCCTTTGCCTGTCTTTCGAACATGTAAACGGCCTCATATCCTGCCAACAACACTCTACGGCTTTACCTTATGTGCACACGTCATCATAGCCGCTGAAAGCGGCACAACGAACAATTCCTTTGGGAATCGGTGCGTGTAAAAGCAACCACAATTTGGGCATGCAGAGCCTCAATTTGAGCAATGGAAGTGAGGAGGAACCTCGGCTCCAGCTCATCATTGGCTGTTGCATCACTTTCAAGTGAGAACAGCGACGCTAGACAACTGGGAACAGGCGCGCAACTAGGCGCAGCTGATGTGACAATGATCAAAGAGTGCGATTGCGAGGAGACCAACTGCTTCCCGGGCCCGACTGCGTGTCAGGTCTCGCAATAAGCTGAGATTGATTGACACGGCTGTAGAAGGAAAGCGAGTTCAGCTTGCAGAAACCGACAGACCAGGCCGTCACATTCTTTGCGCAGCCCACCTGATCCAGCGGCAATGCGTTGGAAGTAACCAGTTTCTCGTACCCCTCACTTGTCAGCAAGTTTTTACCCGTGAATTGCTTTTGAGAAACGCGTCTTCAGGGACAGTACAAGAACTGGACTTCGAAGGAGCGGTGCAGACACGAACGGAGTCCTGGTTGGCTTGCTTAATTGATAACATTGGTTTTTGTTGTGTGAGGGGTGGTCTATCATTTTGGAGCCTATGGAAGTAAGACACTGAATCGATCTGACGGTGGCGTCGCGGGAGGTTTTGGTTGAGCACGCTGCTCAACGTAGATTCATCACGGCCACGCGGGAATGTGTAATTTAGCTTTGTCGATCTTAGTACATAACCTAATGACAGCCTGTTTTGAGAACCTCAATTTCCACCCATAATGCCCTCCAAAGTAGAGAGTGATCGTATGTATCAGCAACATTAACGATGATAACTTCGGGGCAATGAATCTACGCTGCCAGGCTTACTGCTGAGGAGGTTCCCCGGGCGAGCTTGCAGACATCATTTCCAACCAGATAGGATGAAAATAACCATTCTTGCACCGCAAGTCGACTTGCGACGAATCAGATGGTTGCGGTCAACGTGACAAGAAAATTCAACGCACGTCCTACGAGAGTCTTCCGACCCAAATCAACCGCTTGAACAAAGGTGAAGCAGATTGCATAACCACGTTGAAGCGGCATGTCGTTTCTACAATGAGATTACATACCCTAAAGCCACGCTTTCAACAGAAGCCGTGGTAACATCTTTTCTGACCCCCTACCCACAAGGTGCTCCGGAAAGGGTTCAGAAACCTGGAAGCTCTTATGGGTGCCTGCTTAGTGGTAGTCAGTCTCGGTGGCACTCGGCAACTTTTATCCGTTGGACAACGGATCCAAGAGAAAGCGAGTCATTGCCACCTGCGCAAACCCTATTGTCGAGATGCCCCAGTTGAGCGGAACGTATAAAGAGCATTCCAACAAGTTGGCAAAGAGATTAAGAGACCAGAACCATTCAGGGAAGCTTCTTATTCACTTTGCCCGCAACAGCTGAAAAGGAACCTTTCGGCAAGCCAAGAACGTAAGGCTCTTTCTAGCGCGACAAGGATCCATATCTAGTGCTGAGAGCGGGCAAGAGAGCCGCAAGGATGCGGAGCCGCAGGATGAAAATGTCGACCCACTTCGACGAAGGGTGCTATGAAAATCTTGCTGACAAGTTGTCTCAAAGCGCTTTGACCTCTGCTTCATTCTTCGCTGGGCCCTCGGTGAATGAACCCGTGCGAGTATGATGTAGAAACGTTTTTGAAGACTGAAACGAAGGGTTTGCTTGAAGTTGAATTGAAAGCCGCCACCAGAACCAGTCTACCGTCCTGGCATCATGCTCGTGCAAAGGAAAATTGAGAGAACGCCTCATGTAAGCGACATCACTGCCAGGATGGGTTCGTCGTAACAACTTATGCTTAACAGAATCTAGCCGTCACTGTCTCTACGAAACATTTCCAGTACAGACAGAAAGAACGACCAGCTGACGCCACTTGAACTCAAATAAGCTACGAGGAAGACGTAACATAGACAGTGAGCACCTTAGAGTTGGCACTCTGCAGGTTTGCAAAAGCGGGTAAGAACAGAAGCGACGTACTGAGGTGGAAATGAAGGACAGCGATCTCATCTAGATCAATAGGGCGACGTGTCAGGAAGCACGGTGCCAGATAAGCGGACTCATCCGGGTGCTACAGATGGGTTTCACGTGTTTATGTCCACACGAATCTCAGACGATATCAGAGAGTGCATGCGCAACCTGATCCTCCAATGGCTTCACACTTTCTCAAGAAGGGCTGAGGTAAGCCTCAATCCAAGGACATCCTTGCCAGTCACTGTCTACGCAAAGATCAGGGCGGATCAATTGGCTCTGCTTTGAAGTTGCCGATCAGTACCCAAATACATGGTCTTAACTTCAGAGTTGTGCTTGGCGTCAGGGCCAGAATGTTTGGGATATGTCAGCAGCTCTGCAAGGCCCCCTGACGCCGAAACCCAACCCAACCAACTACACCCTTGGCCCCCTCAAGAATACGAATCATCCGTGCTGATCCCGTTCTGAATTTGGATGGCTTCTGGGTATGAGAACTTTTGAGGCCAAACCTCAAGCGAGCAACATCTTCGCCACTTCAAAGAACAGCCAGCCTAGCCGCCGTCTTCGTTGGAGACAGACTGATTGAAAACTACTCGTGCATCTTCTTCTTCAGATACGACAGAAGAAGAAGCCTGCACAACTCAAGCTGTAGACCAAACGCCGGCTCACATCTCAAGCTTTTGGTGAGCAGAGAACTCACGCTAGGAGTGTTTGTCATTGCCACACTCAAAACGGCAGATTTGGAACAGCGGTGAATGCTGAGCCACACTCGGTACGGTGTCAATGCTCTCTTTCTGAAGCTAGGACAAATTCAGAATGAGCCCTCTCGTGATAAGGACCAACTACAGCCAAGGTTTCGCAGACGTTCAGGAAGGAAATCCAGCGACTTTAACCAACCAGCAAACATGGTCGAAGCAGCCAAGCGGCCATGCTCCGTAGGTTGGACCTCTGAACCGAACTTGGCAGAGTAAACACCTCATCCAGTGTTGATGGCTCAGATCGTCTCGTAGCTTGACACTACCGCAAGCTTTTGCAACTGCTTCAAGAGCGTTTAAACAAGACCCGCTTGACGGCAACGGATACGGCTTTGCTTCACTGCAGCGACATCGTTACGACCAGAATTCCAGGCGTCAAACCCGTTTAACGCCATACAACGCTTACTCAGAGACGGGCGGAGAGAAAACTGCCCATAACCAGAGACATGCTGCAAATTAGCAAGCTAACGACAGCGCGGCTCAAGAATATTAGAGTTATCCAAGAATGGGTGGGAGCGATGACACCCACAGGAATCTCATCGCCGCAGACTGTGAAACTTCGCTAGCTGAGGTGACACGAAGCTCAATAAGCGAGTCAGCAGATAGTCACGAAACCGCAACAAAACGAACGCGGACGCTGTCGAGCGCCCCATATAATGGCCAACTTTCTTAAAGAGGTCAAAGGATACGCTGCCGACAGACTCCAACGGTGTAATATGCAAGCCGTGACACATCAAGAAATGTGGAAAACTGGCAAAAGATAGTCCACAACCCAGCAAAATGTCGGTACAGGTCTGGCAAATGTGCTAGGTATTATAAACTCAAAAAAACGGTGACCGACAAGGAAGCACGGTCCCTGGGGAAAAGAAAATTCCTGATCTAATGTTCGCAAAGCTTGAAAAAAACTCCTAACTTCATGCGAAACCCCTGACCCCAACAGGACTCCCATCGCAACAGAGATGCATTGCCATTGTGGCTTCAAGCGGTCTTCGAGATGCCGTGGGGAGAGACCTCATCATTCGTCATCGCAGCCACTGTATCATTCGTTTTAAGATTCTAGCAACTTCCACACAAATACCACACACACCGTGCTGCAATCAAGCAACGCTCCAAGCAAACAAAGGCGACAAGAGGTGTCGACCGCAAGTATTGTGGAATCGTTTGCTCGCTTATTGCGTGTGACCATCTTAGAGAGGGTTCCGGTTGACAGCTCGCTTGGTAGATTCAGCCCAAAGAATTTCATCCGGACGCCTCTTGAAGAGGGGTCCGGATGAAATTCGGACCCCTCCACCGAAATTCTTAACGTTCATTTGGGTTGGATTAGTCGGTCAACGAGCCATTGGGGTAATTCCCAACCAGCACTTCCAGAGCCGAACAACAAAGAAGTCAACAAACCCGACCAGGCCAAACGCTCATAATGAGCAGGACCAACGAGACGTCCGAAAGCAAAATCCAGGGCAAAATCTAAAGCCTCACCAAGCTTCGCCTACGACAAGAAGCAACTTTTTGTTTGTGGGTAGTGCTGAACGCCACTCCGGGTAGCTACCCACCAGCACTCGAGCCCCACCAAAAAGGTAACGTTTGGAAGAACTCACCGGGTAAACGACGAATCCCATTATGTGAGAGGAACTTAGAAAGCAAATTGCCAAGTCATGCAGGATCAAGGATCTCACCTAAGGTCCCGTCCTGATTGTAATTGAAGCTGAACGCCCGCCCCGGATCGCTGCCCACTAGCACCTCCCAAGTTCCTCCAAAATAGCAGCTTTTGATGCGATAATCGGGTTACATGCTGACCATGAATACGGAAAAAAGGAAGCCACAAACGCTCATGTCCAGTGCAAAGTCTCACCGGAGGTTCCGTCCTGGCTGTAAGTGAAGCTGAACGCATGTCCCGGGTAGCTCTCGACCAGCAGTTTTCGAGCCCCACCATAAAGCATCTTTTAGGAGAATAAATGCCCGATGCCCAACATCTGAGAGGATTTTAGAAAGCAGAAAGCAGAAAGCTAACTTGGGCAGCATCAAGGATCTCACCTGAGGTCCCATCCTGGTTGTAAGTGAAGCTGAACGCGCGCCCCGGGTAGCTCCCGACCAGCACCTCCCCGAGCCCCGGCACCACCTCGCCGAAGATCTTGGACCGGTCGCCGGAAATGGGGTCCGCTGTGTGGATGACGAACGCGTATTCCGCCGGAACGACCTTCTGCAGGAGCACCGCCATCTGGAGGGCGCCGTCGGGGGTCCCCCACGCGCGGCGGCTCAACCTGGAAACCGGTTAGTGCTAATCAGCAAGGGTTAATCTTGGTTTAGGGTTGCGTAGTCACTGCCCCGCGTGCGGCGGCTCAACCTGAAAGACAGCTTAGGGCTGGTTAGTCAAGGTTCGCTAGCAGGGGCTACCCCATGCGCGGCCGCTCAAACTGCAAAACGGAATAAAGTTGTAACGGGTGGAGTTCCGGTCGTTGGCTGCTGAAATTAGCAACAGCTTGTGCTTCCTTTCTTTGCAATCGGTTAAGCCGTTGGGCTGCCCGCACACAGCGGCTCAACCTGCGATGGCGGTTGACTTGAAATCGGTTTTGCTTCTGGTTGTTGGTATATAGAGCAGCACAGTCCTCGTGGTATTAGTGCAATCGCCTGAGTCGTCAGGTGTGGCGGGTCCAATCTGGATCACTACGAACGGGTACAGTGACTGTAGTCCCGTCAACGCTGAGCGTTCCAAGTATCAAAGAAACATTTCTTTCCCCACCCCTCTTCTTCGCAAAGTCATTTGCAAACTCAGAAAGCTTGCATGAACAAGCCGCTTTTTCAGGGTTTCCACAGAATATCTTCCTGCCGTTTCTTAGCAAAAGTTCACTGCTGAAAACCGGACTTATCCACTCCCCTCATTCTCACATCACAAAAGACACCCAATCACGAACATTACTTACCAGGCTCTGTCCGTCCATTTGCTAGCCCACCCTCGCCTACTCGCGCCCGAAACCGCCTGCCAGCCCGCATCCATCGGGAGAACTTGCTGCTACAAACCGACTTTACTCGCATTCCCTCTATTCTGTCTGCCATGGATACACATTTAGCGCGCAGTCACGAACGTTTCTTACCAGGCTCTGTCCGTCCATTTGCTAGCCCACACGCGGCAGATCGCGCCCCACGCCGCCTTCCAGGCCTCGTCCGACGCCCAAGCTCCGCTCTCCACGATCCCCGCAGCCTCGGCGACTCCTGTGACTTCCTTCCTCAGCGTTGCAAGCGCCGAGAGTTGCGTGGAAACAACCATGCGCAACTCGGAGAGCTCGGCCGGAATCCTGAACGGAAAACGGAAGCGCGGTTAGCGGACGTCTTTTTCCACAAGGTTGTTTCTGCGAGTTGCGTAACTTCCTTCCTCACACTTCGAAGCGCCAAAAGTTGCGTGCAGAATAACCATTCACAACTCGGAGAGCTCGGCCGGAATCCTAAACGGAAAACGGAAGCGCAGTTGGCGGACGTCTTTCTGCACGATTCGGATTGTTTCTGCGCCTTGCGTGATTTCCTTCCTCAGCGTTTGAAGCGCCGAGAGTTGCGTGGAGACAACCATTCGCAACTCGGAGAGCTCGGCCGGGATCCTGAACAGAAACGGAAGCGCAGTTAGCTGACGTCTTTCCGCACGATTCAGATTGTTTCTGCGAGTTGCGTAGAAACAACCATCCGCAACTCAGAGAGCTCGGCCGGAATCCTGAACGGAAAGCGGAAGCGCAGTTAGCGGACGTCTTTCTCCACGATGCCCGCAGCTTCGGCGACTCCCGTGACTTTCTTCCTCAGCGTTGCAAGCGCCGAGAGTTGCGTGGAGACAACCATTCGCAACTCGGAGAGCTCGGCCGGAATACTGAACGGAAAGCGGAACGCACTTAGCAAACCTCCCAAGTGCTCGCGGCTTTGGCGAATTGCGTTTCGGTTTAAAGCGCCGACAATTCCGTCGAGATGACCTCTCGCAAGTCAGAAAACTTGGCCGGAATCCTGAAGCGGACAGCACAAGCGGAGTCAGCGAGCGTCGCTGTCCACGCGGCTTTGTTGGTTTGCGTGACTTCATTCGTCAGCGCGTGCAGCGGCAAGAGTCACTTTGACGACAACCTCCCAAAGTTGACCAAGTACGACTGGAATTCTGACAGGAAAACAAAAATTTCCCCTTCGCGAACGTCGCCTTTACAGTTTAGGAGGCCTTGGCCTTGTTCCGTCACTTCCCCTCTCAAAACTTTCATTACCGTAAAATCCGTGGCAACGTCTTTGCAATCAAGAGAGCACGGCCGAAACTTTGGAGCACAAAGCCGAAGGGGTCAAAACCTGCGTCTACACAATGATCGACAAGTATCTGGTAGAACAAGTGGGAAAGGTGAGGTTGTTACTGACACCGCGCTCTGGTAAGCACGAAGTTTTGTACATCTCGACAGCACTCAATCGACTAAAATTGTCAATGTCCGATACACGAAAACCCTGAAGTATAGCACGTTCAGGGACGCTTCAGATTCGAAAAGCCAAAAACAGACAGCGGATCCCGATGCTTTTGTAAGAGTCGCACATCAGCTAGACCATCTGCCTTCCACCGTTGAAACCTAGCAACGTTCTAGCGGACGGCCCAAGCCGTAAGTCGACGATAACAGTACGAGATTCAAGACTGGAAGACGTCCAAATCGCAGCGCTGAGCTCAACCGCCTACAATCGGCGGCATCTTTTGGAATCTTAACTTGAAAGTTCTGATAAAGGTAAAGGTGATTGGTAAAGATAAACACTGAAATCCCGTTGCGAGAAAGCCACTCACCCTCTCCCTTCGAACGACTCCACCGCCGTGAGCAGCCTCTTCACGCGGTTGGCAGGAGTCCTGTTTATGGACGCCGCGAGCGCCTTCTCAAACGCGCCGAACGGAAGAGCTACTGACGTGGGTAGGTCAAACGACGGGTTTTTGGCCGCCTCTCGGAGCCGTGCGATGTTGAGCGACTTTTGGTTGACGCCCCCGGAGGGGAAGTCCGACTCGGAAATCGCCCAAGCCTTGGGGGGTTGGGGCGGCTCTGCAGGGGTGGAGGATCTCCAAGAGGAAGCAGCGCGCTTGGCAACCGCGCCGTTAGAGGAGGCTGCAAAATGGGACGGGAAGCGTACAGGTCAAATTGGATGGCAAAGATTGGTATCTGTACGGAAGCTGTTCTTAACCTTGTTTGAGAAGCGGCGGTCAGCGGAGAAGCCAAACAAAACGGCTCTTAGTCTTTGGAAGTGGCCTCGGTGTGCCTCATGCGAACGACTCCTCTCCACTTCGACCGACGCACGAGGTTTCGAGCTCCCTCAGTAGACAATCCTTACAGCCTCAGTAGACAATCCTTACAGCCAACCATTTTCCTGGCAGTCACTGCGTCAAATCATTTACGGTACGATGTTTCACATCCATGCCGATGCTCTCCTACATTCGTCACATCTGACGACATCAATCTCAAGACATAACCACAAGCCTGCTGCAGTCAACTTGCTCATACTTCTCTCTAGACCGCAGAAAGCCAAAAGAACTGCTGGTCCAAGCTTATGGTTACTGGTACGACTAGAGAAACACCTAGAGCAACATTTCGCTCACCCTTTGCTTCGGACACTATGACGCTTCCCTTGGCATCCACAGTTGCGGACACGAACTTGCCGTCCAACGTCCGGATCTGCTCCAACTCGTCCGCATCAAAAGCAGTGGCGAGCAGGCAACCTGCGCAAAGAAGGCGGAATAACCCTCAGAACAGACGGTTCGGATGTGCATCAGCCGTAGCAGAAGGACTCTTCATGCTCTTTTGGAACAAAAGCGGGGCTTCCGGAACATACTCGGGGATATCCAGAACAAAAAGGCGGGTAGTACTGAAGCTATGCGAAGAGTTGTATGTCCCAATTGTTTCAAAAAGAGACGAGATGCAACCATTATCGCCGAAGGACACGATAGTCATCATTCTACTTTAAAATAGTTTGACTCAGGTCAAACCGAGAGAGTCAAACCGAGATGGGTTGCGAGCGTAAGCAATGAATCCTGTTCCATTGCAGGTTGTACCAAACATAAGGGAATAGTCACAGGAGCACTTATACCCATAGGTAGCATCACCGGACCAGTCAAACCAACTGAGACAGAGTCTCAGCGTAAGCGTCTTATCATAGCCTTTATATAGACACCACGCAAGGATTGACGTCATACACGTCACTACAGAACAAGACAACCCACTGCTCACCTTCTTGAAAGCAAGCTAATGAGGGAAAAAGTAGATGCAACTTTACCACAGGGTCTGTTAAAGTGGTTCAAGAAGCACAAGTCGCTCAAAGCATCAAGAGATTTATCCCGCCAGTGCTGCATTATGGCAGATCCTTTTTGGCTGGACAATCACATGTCTGCCGACACCTGCACAAGGCTTGTCGGAAGTTTTGCTTCGCATTCGCAAGCTCACTCGCACATCTCATAGATAAGCACGAGGTTTCGCACAGTGGCTGCAATTAAACTTCAAATAAAGCTCCGCTGTTTATTGTTGAAGCTTGCCTTCGTCGACGCTCTACAAATCAAAGGGAAGGGTACGAAAGATGCCCCAAATCCTGAGACGAGAACCCGGTCTGCCAAGGCCTCCGTGATTCCTTTCCTGAGCAAAATTGATGCTCAATCCGGAAATACGTCACGGCCTTCGTTCGACGAGCTTCAACCGCACTGTTCTGGATAGAAGTCAGACGTTATACCTCCTGATTCTTAGAAATCCAGAACAAACTTTATCCGGTGAATTGAAGAAATCTTTACATAACGGGGAGTACGATAGAATTCTGCTTAGGTGATGCAGTTAGCCCTTCGAAAATTTCCTTCGGCCATTTAAATAAAGAAACTCCAGAAAGAAGAAAGGGCGGGAGGGGTCCAGGGAGCGAAAACACCACCAAAAACAGTCCTTAAATTGGAACCAGATTGCCAGGATCACCAGAAGCTTGCGAGCGGCGCAGCTCAGATGCTCGAGGGTCTCGGCAACAGCTGACCTCGAGGACTGTCTGTGAGTACTACAAGGGGAAAACAAAACCAGAATGAGCCCGGGGGCATGCCAAGCTGGTGGAAAAGAAGACGACAAACACGGTTACGTTGATAGCCACTCCGCTTGTCAA
The DNA here is from genome assembly GCA_000708835.1 of Klebsormidium nitens. NCBI lineage: Eukaryota > Viridiplantae > Streptophyta > Klebsormidiophyceae > Klebsormidiales > Klebsormidiaceae > Klebsormidium > Klebsormidium nitens. Next base: position 14,140 of record DF237609.1, read on the forward strand.
GTGTTACCAAAAATCTTGTGATTCTGACCTTGGTTTCGCGCCCTGATTGCCACGTGGCTCAGCACGTCCGTCGCGCTTGCGCTCAGCACCGCGACCACCCCCTCCGGGATGTCCTCCATCCCGCCGACCTGCTCCGCGACCACGATTCTTGGCTTCACGTACTGCTCCCCCTGGATCTCCGCCAGTGACGTCAGCACCATGACGGTGCCCTCCGCAGCGGCTTGAGACACCACCTGGGAAGACCGGAAAGGGGTTAACGAGCTTTAACGAGCTATGCATTTTGGATAAGGTAGGCAAGATTTCTCTTAATTGTGCGTTGAGGATTTGGTGGAGAAAAGTCTTGTTCGAGTCTTTCAATCGACATGGTCCAATAGAGTTAGTCTCGCAAGCGCCTCGCTCGGGTTTTTCGGACTGCAACGGAAAAGTCGCGAGCCCGTCATATATCTTCTTGAGGTTCTTGACTCGCGTGGAATCAGTCGACGAACGCTTTGTTGTGCATACGATCATGCTCCCACGTCCACCGACTTTAGAGCGTTACTTTGTTGAAAATGACGAGTTTTGGGTCGTATATGGACGGCACGCAAAGAGCTGACCTTAGAGCAAACCAAAACTTTCACGATGACTGCTTTCCTTGGATCGCCGAGTTTGCCTCTTTTGCCACGGAAAACAGGAAAAAGATTCGCATGCAGTCCCCGAGGAAAATTCCTTGAAGGAACACGCGTAGAGAATGACGTCCCATCAACCTCAGTAACGCGTTCCTGTAGACCATATTACCGCCCACAGTACGGCGGTTTCCTCAGACTGCAAAGCTGGCTACGTGTATCGCAAGGAGCCGTCTTCTGAAACGCGCATCCCGCTCATAGGGCCTAACGTCACCCGGCTTAAACAGAGTACCCTGCCACGTCAGCAGACTGACTACGATCGTTACAACAAGTCTGACCAAAGGGTAGAAACTGTCCAATCGTAGTCATCCGTATTGCTGGGGCAGAGAAGAGGTAGAATGGATACTCGATCGTATGTATGTATCCAAGAAGTTTTTGCAATCGGTCGAGCATTGCGAATCCAGCCCATCAAGTGCTCCGTCAGAAACCCCTAAAAACCTCGATACTGAGGTAGGGTGAACGCTACAACCGGATTTTCGAGGAGATCAAACTTCCTTGACGATTACACTCCCTAGGAGATTGGCGAGAAAAGCGCACCTGCCAGGAGCCGAGACCTGCGGCCGCCCGCAGCATGGGCTCCAGCTTCTGGACAAGGATGGACAGTGGGAACAGGGACTGCGCGCGCACGACTTCCTCGCCAAAGTTGGTGACGTAAGCCTGACGCAAGGGGAAAGACGACGTTAAGAAACTTCTCTGTCGTCCTGTGCAGTATAATTATGTCACCAGCGGTTGATCTTACTGTCCGGTCGAAGTGGTGGCGGAAAAGTGCAGAAGACAGGCAATCTTTCAGCTCAATTTCCATAACACCGCAGACTTGGAGGTGTTGTGATTGAAAAGGAACCTTCGAGGTGAGTTCTGCTGAGTACGCGTCTATACGTTGGTCTTCGCTGACTTGCGAGACCTTAGCACTGAGTCTCGACGGATGGCCCGTACACACGATGCTGAGACGCCACAGTCAAACGGATCAGGCAGATCCTTCTTGTTGTCCCAGTTTCCATTCCGAGCAACCAACAATCGGCTCAGAGCCTTGTCATCTTGCGTACGACGAAAGAAAAGATTCGATCCTCGAGCTCCACTCCAAGCGATCAACCATCGCCTTGAGCTTGATTCTGATTGGCAGAAGGGGAACGAGAATGGGAACGGAACCGGATTAGCCCTACCCGGTTGACCTTCGCCTTGGCGCCAAACAGCTCCGCGTGCGGCTGAACCAGGTTGTAGATCTCGTCCATGTAGTTTTCCAGGCCGAGAGACACTCGGTCCAGCGCGGCTTTCGCGAGCAGCGACCAGTCTTTGCCCCATCGCTCCTGGTCCTTGATCTTGAACCACAGATCGCGGCACACCGCCAACTCTGCCGACTCGTTACCTGCCAAGGAAGTGCGCTCATTTAGTTTAGTGACTTACGTAGACACGTCGGAAGCAGAGCAAGCACTGACCAGTCTTTGCCCCACGCTCCTCGTCCTTCACCTTGTTCCAATGGTCGCGGCACACCGCCAACCCTGCGGACTCGTTACCTGCGAAAAAGGAGAAGAATTTTCGAGCATAATAACCACGACAAGAATGAACAGCGAGCGGCAACCAATCTTTGCCCCACCGCTCTTGGTCCTTCACCTTGTTCCAAAGGTCGCGGCACACCGCCAACTCTGCTGATTCGTTACCTGCAGTGGAATTGGAGGACTTAACTTTGCGAATATGTATTTCAATGCGTGGAGAGCGAAGACGGACCGCTTTCTGTGGATTCGCTCTTTGGCCCCTCAATCTGTTCCAAAGGTTTTAGGTACCATTCTGCCGACTCGTTACCTGCAGAACGGAAAGATTGTACGGAAAAGAAACTTCGAGCAAAGTAAGGAAGACAGGAACGAACGGCGAGCGGCAATCAGTCTTTGGCCCTCTGCTCTTGACCGGTCACCTTGTTCGCGACACACAGCCAAGTCTGCCGACTTGTAACCGGCAAGGAGATTGCGCTAAATATGTTTCACCATCAGGTGGGCGGTTTCAAAATAGAGCAAGCAGCGACCAGTCTTTGCCCAGCATTGTTCTACGCTCTGCCGACTCGTTTCTTGGCAGGAGAGCAACGTCTTAATCGCAGGTCTTCCAAGGCAAGGTTTTGCGCTCCAGTAAGAAAGGCGTCAAAATCGCAAGTGCATCCACATCTAATCCCTCTTTACTCTTTTGTGTCCGAGTTTTGGAGCTTCATTCCACAACGCAAACATCGGTTCGATACCGACCAAACAGACAAACGCCGAGAGGAGAGTCTTCCAGCTCAGAAACGCGCCTGCCCATGATCAGTGTCTGCACCTACGCACTATCAACCTTGACACCATGAAGGCGGCCTGCGTACAGCGCTTTAACCTCTCCGACCTCAGCCATAGACATCTCAGCCTCACCTATGTTTGCGTTCCGCAACATAAGCGCCACAAGCTCGACCAAATCATCCCACGCGATTAAGCTCTCGTTGATCGCCGCTCAGAACTCAGTCTTCAGCCTCAGCAATAACGCGTACACAAATTGGCAATCTGCGAACGTCAACTTAGACAATTAAGTGCCTCGAAATAGCAACTTAAGACTCACCTATGTTTGCGTTTCGCAGCATAAGCGCCACCAGCTCGATCAAGTCGTCTCCGCCCAGCGAGCTCTTGTCGACCGCCGCCATGCGCAGGCCGAAGTAGTTGTCGAGGGCGATGTCGAGCAGAAGCGTGTCACGACCGGCCCAGTCCGCCCTCCACACGCCCTCAAGTTTCTCCCTCGCTTCCACCAGCTTTCCGGGAACCCACCTGAGGAATCAAGGCTGACAGGTTCAGCAATTCAGATTTTGTGTCAGCGTATCATTGAAAACCTTATATCCGGGTAGCGACATGTCTCATCCCCGCCGTTCCGCCTTCCAGACATGCTCGAATTTCTCCCTCGTTTCCACCAGCTTTCCAGGAACTACCTGAATGAGAAGAATCGATAAGTAGCTTCAGAATTGCTTTCGCAAAGGTAAACGGCCAGAAGTGTCTGTCGAGGGCGATGTCAAGCAGCAGCGTGTCGCGACCGGCCCATTCCGCCTTCCACACGTGCTCGAGTTTCTCCATCGCTTCCACCAGCTTTCTTGAAATTCACCTGGATGAGAAGAGATGAAACGTAGCTTCAAAGTTGCTTTCGCAAAGGCAAACGGCCGGCAGCGGTCGTCGAGCAAGAGAGGATCACGGCCGGCCCAGTCAGCCTTCCAGACGTGCTCGACTTTCTCCCTCGACTTCACCAGCTTACCTGGGATCCACCAGAGGGATAACGATAAAAATGAGATTCAGAATCAGCGTTGTTGAGAGAGTCTAAATGGAAGATAATGAGTATAGCACAAAAGTATCGCATCTGGCACGGTCCAACTTTGGCACGGTCCAACTTTCAAACGTCCTCGAGTTTCTCCCGCGTTCCCATCAACTTCTCCGGGATCCACCTGGATGGGAAGAGGAGAGTGTGACTTCGAAGTTGCTTCAAAAAACCAACCGGCACAAGAGAGTACTTGTCGATAACGATGTCGAGCAGACGAGTGTCGCGTCCGCCCCGTCTGCTTTTCAAAACGTCTCTCAAGTTTCCCTCTCGTTTCCTGAATCCAGCTAAGGAAAATAGGAGGGATGCGAATTCTGCTTCAATTATGAAGAAACCAATCCAATAAACCTGAACGGAAGATACTGAAGTCAAGTAGGGGCGGAGTCAAGGTCAGCCGAGTCCGCTTTTGACACGTGCTCGAGTTTCTCCCTCGTTATCACCACGTTGCCGCTGACATTTTCCGACCCTTGCAGGATGAGTTTAGGGGTGTGGCCCGTCTTGTCCAGAAAGACACCGGTCGGGCGACCAGAATTCAGATGTGCCACTTTTCCTTGATAAGCTGTGGTACTCTGAAGCGCCTTACCAAGCTTCTTCATCACCGAGGCTGCCGTACAGGTCGCCTTTTAGTTCGTTTGACAGTCAGCAACCCGCTTGAAATCAATACCCTACTCGATCGGCGATGTGCATCGAATTCCGAAGCGAATTTGGCCACGAGATCGTTGCGGCCCATCATTTTCTAACATCGCCCGTCGGGCGGATGCCTCCGCTGTCCCTCCATGAGTAAAGTAAGAATGTCGTGGGCCTTACCAGGCTTCTCTGTCGCCGAGAATGCCGTACAGGTCGCCTTTGAGATCGTCCGACAGTTGGCCCTTGCTCATCTCCACCATAGTGTCCATGTTCGCGCCCGCGTGCACCGTCTTCAGAATCCACAAAAAGTGCTGCGAAAAAAAGGAAACGAACATCATTGATCCACAAGAGCGCATAAGACCACCTTCATCGTTGTGTCCATGTTCGCGCCCGCGTGCACCGTCTTCAAAATCCACAAGAAGTGCTGCGAAATCGGAAATAAAGAGTTCAGAAGATGGAAGAACCGGTCACAGGACTGATCTAAAGGGCTTCCGAGAATCTCTACCAGGACGTTCATGTTCGCGCCCGCGTGCACCGTCTTCAGAATGCACCAGAAGTGCTGCAGAGAAACCGAAAACGGAAAAGATCAAATTTCGGAAAGAATCGTCAGCTCAGAAACGCGCTTGGGTTAGGTTCCACCAGGCGTACGTGTTGGCGCCGGCGTGCACCGCTGCGGAGAAACGTAAGGTTTCAGGAATCGGAAAGTTCGTCAATCGGAAAGATCGGACGTCCAGGGACTCGGAAGTTTGAACGAACGCTCAGACCAACGTCACCATTGTGACCATGTTAGCGCCCGCGTGCACCATCTTCAGGATTCACAAAAAGTGCTGCACAAAATGGAGAGTAGATCAGAGACCGGACGATTCAGAAGCCAGAAGGATCAGAAGTCGGAAGGATCCGTAGAAGGTAAGACCGCTACAGACCACTTTCACATCTTGGCCCCCTCGTGCACGGTCTCTAGGATCCACAAGTGCTGCAAAAAGAAAATGGAGTAGATCAGAACCAAACGGTTAAGGAGCCCACATGAATTAGTTTGGAAAGGATACGTAAGACCAAACAGCGCTTCAGACCACCTTTGACAGGGTGTCTATGTTGGCGCCCGCATGTAATGTCTTCAGAATTCAGAGGGAGTGCTGCAAAGGAGCGGAATACTGTTGTATACAAGCCTGGGCTTCAGTATCTGGTTGATTGTTCAAGACTTTCCTTTTATGAAACTTCGAAGGAACTAAAGATACTGCAGCTCAGATTTTGGGGCGGTCCGTTGACTTGGAATGTTTAGTTTGGACGCTGCCCTAGGCTGAAGTATTGACCCAACACCGCAGAAAGGAAGAAGAAAGCATGAGCGAAACGCAAGACTACCAGGATTAGGGGAATGTGGTACGGTATATGCCTCGGCCCCATGCAGCGACTGATTAGTCCATCGGTTTGAGCTGCTCCCGCTGGCGCACATTTCCAGTTGTGCAACCATTTTCATCAACAAGGTAAAACCAACAGTAAGCGTATGACTGATCCAAACGCTTACTTGAGAAGCAGGAATGAAATGCAGCAGGTGCATCGGCCACGCGCTAATCGGGCGGCCCATCTTTTCGAATGCTCCCACCGATGTACGTCGGAAACCAAACAATCACTAACCCAATAAGCAAAATAGGATAGACAATCACATGGGCGAAGCTCTAAGCTCACTTGGAAAGCGGGGATGAGGTGCGGCAGGTGCATTGGCCACGAGCTAATCGGATGGTCCATCTTTTCCAGCTGCTCTTTTGAGATCTTGCCGTTGTCCCACAGCACCCGGAAGTAGTCGTCGTGGTTGGCAGTGTGCAGATATGCGAGGTACGCTTCGCAGATGGTGATGTCCTCGGGAGTCGTGTTGGTGTGCAGCTTTTGGTGCCACTGCTCCAAGAACTTCTCCTCGATGCCAGGCCTAGAGAACAGGAAACAGTGGTTTTCAGAGTCAGAGTTTTTTTACCGGAATGCAAACTGGGAAACGTAGGAGAAGGGTCGTATCAATAGTAGTCGCGGACTCTTGCCGGATACTGCGTGTGGCCCTTCCTGAGTTCACGCTTCCTGTGACTTGCAGAGCGCCCACTTACAAGCTTCAAGTAGTTTTATTGCACATACGAGTCCTCTTCCGTTTCAAGATAAAGTAATCCCAGCCGATTGTGTTTGTTCAGAGTCCCCTCTTCATGTACAGCTTGTGTCCGCTCAGAACAAGAAAGGACGTTTCATCAGGATAGGCTCTGTACCTGTGTCCCTCCCTGATCCCGTGTTCTCGCATGATGTGCAGGATGCCCATTCGGATCTGCTCGGAGTCGCCTCCGCCTCTCGGAAGAGTCCCCATGGCCATGCGAGCGAATCGGCGGACCGCGGGGTCCATGGCAAAGCGGGACTTATCGTGCATCCCCTCTGCTAGAACCTGCACAAGATGACGTATCCTTGAGCATTGCGGTGACTGAAGGGGTTATTTCATATGTTTAGTGCTCGGATATTTGATGATTTGGAGCATGTGGATCGAAAGGGGGGAACGAAGGAGGGTTCCTTGACGAGGCGGGCCTTGCGTGCATACCCTCCACTAGTACATTGCACCCGTTGAAATGCCATAAGCTTTGTGCCCGAAAAGAAGATTGTGAGGCATATGAAATGAACTTTATTAAGGAGGAAGCAGGGGAAGCCGGCGTTAGCCTGCAGCCCCTCCGGTAGTATCGGGCCAAGACCGACTGCCCATAAACTATGTGCCTGGCAAAATGTATCTCCAAGCTACGTGGCTTGGAGGAGCAGTGCTCGCAGCTTGCAAAAGCGGAGACCGGTTCAAAAGACACCGAGATGAGACTTTGTTTGAAAGACCCACCATGACGCTCTTTAACTACGTTCAAACCGTCCAAGGTTCCGACTTATCATGTGCGACAGCGTCAGATGTCAATCTTCTGTGACTGGACGCTTCCTGCCAAAGCCAGACATCATCACTGCTGCCAGACGTTGTTAACCGGACAACTTCCATCAGACGAACGTCAGAAGGAGACAAATTGCCTCACACACGATCAACAATCGGACTGTCTAGCAAAAGATGAGAAAAAGGTACACTCAATGGTGCACTCAGAGCGTAAGCAGGTTTGAAGGGCCTCGACATGGTTGGAACATTTGTGCGCCGAAGGCGCTAAAACTTCCATCGCACTCTCATAATCTGTGTTGGGCGTGCCGCTTTCATTAAGACAAGGGGGGTATATCAGCAGTACTGTTTCAGAACGATGAAAGGTCGGCTCCTGATACGAGCCATCCACACGTAAAAGCAGCATGTTGTTCTCCTGCATCAACCCAATCAGCTGCCCATAAGGTCACGGCTAACCAACAGCTCAGCGACTGATCGATAAGCATGACAGGTTCAACCCTGCCAAGAAGCCGCAGGCATCATAGCTGTAACTCACAGATGAAAAATTGTGGAGTCAATCACTATCGAGGGGGACTGTTTGAGATAAACATAGATAAGGTAGCAAGCAGGTTCCGAGGAGCTCTACTTCCAGTTTCACGCTGCCAAACGTTGTTGTGCTCAGATTTCAACTGCCCACCACCGAATTAAGGGACAATACAAGGGCAAAGAAGCAGGCTGGCCAGAAAGCGAAACAGCGAAAGAAGCTCAGGACAACCGTCGAGGAGACTGAGCAACGCGGCCACGCAAATGAATAGAGGCAACTTAAAAATTGAGGCTGGGGCAGCATCAAACAAACGTCTTCATTCGGCTCTGGCTGTTGCCGCCATCCTGCTCGGTCATCATTGCTGCCTCAGCAACTACTGCCAGCTATTTAAGTGCTTGACAGCTCGCGAAAGGCTCCGCAAAGCTGGCCTGATGCAAATTGAGATGCGTAAGAAAGGATTGAGAAGCTCGCTTCGCAGGCCGCAGTTGTTTGTAGGGCACGTTAAACTACACTTGTTGCAGTCCTTCCTGTGACCGGGATTCACATGTGCTGAATCTGCGGAATTTATCTGGTAATACGTGGCGCCCGCTACTTCTGAAGCAAGTTGCCACACAAGGATGTTTTGAGAAACCAGGGGGTAGCTGCAGCTCCGCACGATTCCAATGAGAGTGCCTCGACGAAAGTTTGTTTTGGGTGCTGGCAACCGCCAACTGCTTCCGTTTCTTACCACAGGCTGACCTTATCAGAAGAGCGTTCGTCAAGTACGCACATGTCATATAGCAAGGCAAGCGTTTGGACCGCAAATCCTTACCGGCAGCATCAGAAGAGGCACGGAGCATACCTGCCCGGTTTGGAAGCAAGAGCTTTTCTCGTCGTTGCTACTCATGACTGGTACAAAGTGAAAGGCACGGCAAAAGGCAGCGGGTGAAAACTTCACAAGACCTCAAGCTCACAAGTGTGTTCGGAGCACGTGTCACACAGAGGGTGGAGAACCACATCATGGCCCCTGATTGAATCCACGTGGGCCTGAAGGTCCGTGCCGTTTGCTAAGCCAAATTGTACAGACGAAACACAAAAACAAGGCCAAAGCAACAGCGCTCAAGAATTGGTAGCGACCCATTGGAACCCTTGAACCTCTGCCAAGGCATGATGCGGAAGTAAAAGTTTCTTTAACTGCAACAATTGCGGGTTGATGGCAGAAACGGTGAGCAAGGCCCCATGCACACGACTTCGCGAATGTGCACAAGATCTCTGTCTCATCACCTTGACCCCATTTGGCTCACGCTACCTCGAAAGGTGAGGCAGCTGCACATACCCACAAAATTGCTTTCCCACAAAGCTTCAGTGAGAGGTCCACAAATTGCTTACTTCACTGTGGGCGACAGCTTCTGACGAAAGGAGTAGACTATTGACACGCAAAGCCTGTGAAGGGCAGTGCTCGTCACCGTTGTCCTTCGTTGATAAGGGCAGTGCTCGTCACCGTTGTCCTTCGTTGATAAAACGGAGATATTGGCACACAAAATACAAAACAGGGGGTCCCCAAACACCTGACGAAAGCTCGGCTTAATAACCGCAGCATGATGCCACGAGCAAAGGACTTTCGCTGCAGCGTACAGGTCCTTCAGATTTGAGAGGAACGTCCGAAAAGAGCAACCGTGGTACTACATCAATTGCGAACAAAGGCTGCGTCCGTAAACGTCAATCGGAGTGCTGTAAGCACCAGGAGAACAAAAGGAGGTGACAAATCATCCTTGATACTCGCCAAAAGCTCCCAATCTAGAATGGCACGTAACTCCTTAACTACACAGCGGCATCAGGGCCACGAAAAATCAGTTACTGACTAGCCCCTGTCAATATTTCAGGGCCAGCGGGCTGCTTGAAACTAGACGTACACGGACGGAAAGAGGCAATCCGTAGGATATCACGAGATGCTCACGGAAGAAGGAAAAGCCGGTTGCGAACACACGGCCACAATAATGGAGCAGAGTACGGACATGGAGGAAATGGATGACTGGAAAGACAAAGCCTAGAACAAGGGCAGAAAGAAAAACAGCCAAAAAAGGAAATACCAGCCGACCGCATTGAAAATGTCTTCAGTCGCCAGGGCCGACTTCGGTTTGACTTCTTATAACGACCCTGAGAGTGCATAAATCTATACAGGGACTTGACAATGTTGTCCAATTTTCTCTGCACAGAAAGAACCGGCGAAGAAAAAACGGCAAGTAGTCAAGCCGTAGATTGAGAGTCGTCCTGCTTGCCAGGACTGAAGCATGCAGAACAAGAGGAAATTGCCTTGCAAACGAGAGTCGCGCTAAGCGTTACGTGGTAATAATCTTGCATGGATGGGAAAGAATTGACCCCCGAGTCACCACGCAAACCCAGCCTGAAAAGTTGTTGCCCTGTCCAGTGTTTGGACGTACCCGCTTTGCACAAGAACGACCGGAGTCGAAGCGGCAGGATTGTAAAAGATCTACTCAGAGGCACATATGACGATAGCCACTGGAAGCGACAGCATCAGAAGACTCCCTTGATGATTGGCGGAAGATCGTTCGCCAAGCACCGGCAATTATCATAGCCGTCCTGATCGTTTAAACCTGATGGCCACATTAAGCAACGCTCGCTACCAGACAACGAGCTCAGATCCGGTTCGTTGATTAGAAGATCACCGTCGAATGTTGGGACTGCATGTCCAAGATCTGGAAACATAGGTCTGCAATTGTGGGAGAGGATCCGATGACTTTCAGTACAAATCTAAAATCGCTTGAAGCCCAACAGACTGGCAAGCGGGTCAGGGTTAGCGGCTTTTATCAAATGATCGCCGAAGCTTATGTGTAGCTCACAGCATCGGCAGCGTTCAAACCAAACCCTGACAGAGACAGAGAAAGCTCTGCCAATCCTTTTGCGTCGTCAAAGCTGTGAATACTCACGGAAGAAAGGGACTCCAAGCGTTCAAAATCGATACGGCTTGCAACCATTCTCAACTATTTGCTTGCTCTAATTGAGATTATTGCCTGTCCTCGTAATCTAAAGGGGTCGGCCAGCGAAGCAAAAAACGAACTTTCTTTGTGGTCTTTTGGCAGCACAAAGCTGGAAAATCTGGAGGTCCTTGGCAGATGAAAGAGAGTCTGCAGCAAAAGACAATCTTTCAAGTATCCCGACGTTCATTTCTGCTGCCTCACGCGTTGCGGATGAGCGGGCAGTGCTCCATTATTCGACACAGTGGAAAACGAGGCAGGCCAAACAATCAATTCGGAGGAGCAGTCAGGACTATTCCGAGCGAATAGCTTCAACGCAGAACGCATAGATACTGCTCGAGCAAGCAAAGGTTGTTGGTGAAGCCGGTCTGCCCAAGTGTGGAGTGTACGTACCATTTATGTCAAGGAACGCGTGCTCTCTGAAAATTCGTTGTGCTAGCTAATATAGCCGGGGATCAGAGTCCAAAGACTCAACGACACGCTAAAGACAGAATCTTGAGTCTCTCAGGCTGGCCCGAAACGAGTGACAAGCAAGCGAAGTTGCATTTGACAGACCAGCCTACTCTGTAGGCGCAAGCAAAGGCTTTAAAGAAGAGAAAGGGGTGCGCACGCGATGAAAGCAGAAACCAAGGAGACTGGCAGTCTCAGGACATCATCCAAGTGCAGATACTTTGCAGCTGTTCCGCCCATCATGGCTACCGAACCTAAGTGAACAGAATGAACGTGCACCCATTGCCAAACGCTTCCAGACGCAGTCAACGATTCGAGAACCCCCCGCCTCTATATTGCAAAGGGAAGGTTTACTAAAGAGTTGATGAGCAAGGTGCTCCACAAAGCCATGTCTCCCACGGTACAATCCGGCTCCGATGTCCGGCGGGGTGCCCTTCCCGGTTTTCAAGAAGAAGCTCTGCCTTCGTCACTGCCGCCCGGATAATGGGAACGAACACACATTCAGACTCGTTAAACGTGGGACACTGACGATCACGAGCGAACAAAAGCAGCCGTTCCTTCAGCCACTTTGATTCCGCTATTGTTGACAAGCCTTGCCACGGCTTGACCATAGCAGAGCCTGAGATCGAAACCTATGTTTACTTTGGTTCCCATAATGTTTGCTGGGAAACCACGCCGTCTCGCCACATGGTTGACGGCTGTTGAAATGTAGTAATCTTGCTACAGGCCGAGCCCTCCTCTATGATTATTCTCGAGGCTTCGAAAAAGCATTAGCCCGCAGAAAGAAGGCTATGTAAGGCTGTGTTGTAACGGCACATGGAAGGAACAGAAGGTGGCAAACGACTATTGCCAATGAAAGCGATATTCGTCATAGCCGCTCTCTCCACACCCACTATAAAACTGCTCAATGTCATCGACACAGTTGCAGCCGGACTGAGAAAAGCTGGGGTTGAACAGAAAGACTCGGCAAAAGAGTATCTTCGAAAAGCCCATGACCTGCCGTTGCACTGGAAAACAAGGGTGAGGAGATTATATCTGGAAGGGCACCGAAGTCGCATTCTAGCTATTATGACTGGTCTTGCTCCAGGCCGCATGGTGATGGTTTCCAGATCGGGCAGCATCGGAAAAAATCTGGCGAAACTGGAGCTTTTCTGCCAAGCGCTTCCGTTCGGCATTGCTGCCCACTAAGCAGGAGTAAAGTCAAGCAAGAAATGTATAGCTCCAGTAGCGTAGTGGATTGAAAGCAGGGACAAGAAAAATGCAAGGCAGGCTGGCGGAGCCATCGATGAAGTGCCGGAAGACCGCATGCCAACATTTTCAAGCGACCGGTTGAACAAACGGCTCAGACTAGCGAGATGCTAGCGAGATGTGTTCGCATCACCGTTTAGTCTCTCATCAGGCGGAGAAGCGGGAGGGCTGCCTTGAGAGTCCAGTCATCTGCTAAGCTGCTCAAATCGAGCCAGAGTGAGAGCATTTCAACCTTGCAGTGTCCCGGCAATGACTTGGCCCACACCACCGCAAGAACATCCGTGGATCTTTCCGTCCCAAGAAAGTTGCTTAACGGTACCTTAGCGTGATGACACAAACATCTAAGAAAAAACGGACTCACTTTCTGCACATGTGCGATGTCCTTGGACTGGTAGTTGCTGTTGCGGTACCAGTCGAGCTGCCGGTTGGCCGAGAGCCGCAGCCACACGTAGATGAAGGCCATCCCGGAAGGGCCCGCCTGTTCGGCGGGGTCTAGCAGGTCACGTGCCATGATGAAGCGCTGGAAGAGGGACCAGTTGCTGTAGTTCGCCTCGGCTTCGATCGCCTGCACGTAAGAAAAAGGCAGCTTCATTGAGGCAACTGACGAAACTGGCAAAATCTGACCCGAAGAGCAGTTGCCTAACGAACATTAGTGCTGGAAGATAGTTCACTTGCTGGGGTTCGCCTCAGCATCAATTGCCTGCGCCCACACAAGACAAGGGTCAGTGAAGGTTTTGAACCAGTGATGGAGTGGATTCTGATCAGAAAGAGTTCAATGCGCGGACCGCAGAAGGGCGCCGGAACAGGTCACAGGCCGTGATAAGGCGCTGGAAGAGGGACCAGTGACTGTAGTTCGCCTCGGCGTCAACGCCTGCGCATGAGACAGAAAGAAACTTCAGTGGGATAAAAATTGGAGCTGACCAACAGGTTTTCACTCGACAAACGTCAAGGTGCCGGAACAGGGACAGCTGCTGTAATTGACCTTGGCGTCGATCACCAAGACCATCAAACAGCATCAAGCTGTAAGGGACAACAGGATCGAAGGCCAGATCAATATGTTTGCTTAGTTCCTCGCTCGAAGTAGTATGCACGCGTTCACGCAGAGGCTGCGGCCAAAGGCTGAACAGCACAAGAGACGACGATCCCGGATGCTGGTAGCCACACATATACATCATTAGAGTAGCCCCCAGTATCGATATTGACGAATAAGGACATGTCTGCCTCCGCCAGTGGCATCCGTTAAGGAGTTCTGAGTTCAGGCTGGACGCCCAACCCCCCGCATGAGTCCTCATTGCCGTCAACTAGATTGGAGCCAAATTTTTGATCGCAAGGGGGCCGGACTCGACGGCCGGGATGACGGCTCCGCGTAGAACTCAATCGTTTGCACAAGAAACGAACTCGACCATGACAAAATCGCGTCAACGAGGTGAAACAAACATCGCTGGCTACCATGTGATGGCGCCGTTTTCAAGCAACAAAGAGAGAATTGTCCAGATGATGTGGCAGGCCCGCTAATGATTGCTGGCCTCCAAGGCTTCTAAAACCAAGATAAATGAGACTGCAACTCAGCTCATCCGTACCGCTTGCTCTACTTGAGGCGTCTTTCAATCCGTTACAATTTGTGGTGGCTTCTGTGCTCAGGAATCTTCGCTGGGAAAAGCCCAGTTTGCTGGAAAACTCTCACTGCAGGATCAATTCAAAGGTAGATCGATAGATCGCCTTTCACGATGGCACTGTCTTAATTGAGAATCAACTCCGCGCCAGCACGAGCAACCCGACTGACAAGCTGCCAACCGCACTAGAGCAAAACCAGCCAATCCTTAAGAGTCAGGGTCCAGAACGGCATTGCTTTGACAAGTTTCAGACGTCAAACCCCGTGGAAGCTTGAAAATTGCGTTTGAACTTTCATGACCTAGGGGCTTCAGAGTTGAGAGGACACTTTGTGGGCAGAACCTCAGGAACAGTGTCATCATTGCCACATGATTGGCGAACCACATGGTCATCTCAAACGAGACCAACTGACCGCAACTGGTTAGGTCGACCCGCTACGGGGAAGTTCTTGATGAGCACACTTGAGAATTGTCGATCCCCACCCCAATGGCACCAAGGCAAGTTGGGTGTTGAGCGATTCGCATGCTGATGCCGGAGTACGTGCAAACCATGCACTAAGGTTGCAAAGGCTAATGTCCGCGAAGCAGGAAGTCAAGCTTTTAAAATGAAAGTACCCGCAAGTTCCGACCGATTTACGATCCTCTAAAACGGACGACCGTGTCCGAATCCCACCCAAAACGCGGACCTTTGGCAGGAACAGCCTTCAGAGCTCCGCTTCCGACCAGTCCGACTGATCTAGACTCCCTGGGCTCACTCAGAACTCTCGACCGTCTGACAAATGCTCGCCGAACCACTGAAGACCGCATATGGAAATCACTGCCGATTTCCAGCGTGGAAAAGTAACGATTTCCTCTCTGATTTCTCACCTGTTCCACACCGACCGCCGCTCCTGGCTGCTTGATCCTGGTTCAGAAAATTCGTCACCCCTGGCTGCTTGATCTGGACCACAAAGCTTAGCGCAAACCGCCCGTTGTACCATTTCAAGTGTCCCCGTCCTTGATATCGCCTGTCACATTCGCTGACAATGTTGAACCCTTTCCAACCGAACGAGTTTCTTACCTGGTCCACGATATCTGCTACGCCCGGCTGCTTAATCTGCACCACGAAGTTGCCCGCGAACGGCCCGTTGTACCACTTGTCCCCGTCCTTGAGCACGAACTGGATTGCCCGGGGTGCAGCGCTCTCAGGCATTGTGAGCTGCAGCTCGTATGCGCCGTCACGGGGCTCGGACGGGAACGGGCTCTGGACGGCTTTGTCGTCGATCTGACACAACAAAAGATAGCCCGTCAAGACACGTTCATGTCTCAATAGTCCTGATGGTCTATTATGACTACCATGTCAGAGGTTGCTGCTTTGACAAAGGCTGTTTTAAGAGACATGGGGAAAGAGGGGCGATCTGCAGCGCATACGCCCCGTCGTGGGGCTGAGTCGGGAACAGGCTCTGAACTGCGTTGTCGTCGATCATGTCAGAAAAAAATGAAGGCGTGAACTTGATCTTGTGGTTGATTTGAGTTGCAAGATGTGTGGGGCTCTGGAAAGCGCTGTGCTCTCACTACAAGAGAGAGGACGTGAAAACCGATTCATATCTGATTCGTCCTGACTGCTCATATCCGAAGTTCCTCAACGTCCGTCATTGAGAGCGATGTTGGATAAAGGAGTTATTCCTAAGGAATGAGCTCCGTCCTGGGCCTACTTCGAGTGGGGAAGGAACTCTGAACAGCCCCTTTGTTTGTCTTGTGAAAGGAACAGATGCGAATTCTCCGCGGAAAGCTCCCTTCCCAAATGAAGGTATCAGTGTTAGTAGATTTACTGGACCAGTTGGGAGGTGGCCAGATTTCAAATGCGCAGCCCTGGGATGGAGGCAGCCTTTCGCTGGTGCTCATTTCGTCAGGCATCACCTCTGAATGATAGCTACTGTAAAGGACTTTGAGAAAGAGGGGGTTGTCAGCACATGCGGCTTTCTATGCTGCAGTAGGGATAGTCTCTTGCGCAGAACAGAGTCCTCGCAGTTCTCACCTGCACCGTACCCTCGGGCCAAATCTCCTGCGGTGCCAGCGACCAATTGTTGACGCCCCAGTGCAGAGTTGCCCCCTGAAGCGGCTGTCTGATGAGCACAGTGTAACCGTCCCCAGTCTTGTAAACCTCGGAGTGAAGCAGCTGCTCTCCTTCAAACTCCTGCTCCGTCTTGGACAGGAACTCGGATGCCTGAGCAGGGGCCTCGGTCGCGACAGCGCGGCATACCTGAGCGATTCTCTGCAGATGAGAAGCAAGTTTTGATCAGCGGTGCCATAATAGATTGAATGGTGGGATCAACACAGTTTGTGAGTAAGTCACAGCCACGCTACAATGAGTGAAGTGCAATCTTGTTGTGCGCCATCGGTCTCCTCCTACTTTCATAATGATGGACAAGTTGTATCACCCTGCTGCTTCTACCTCTTCTTGCAGCAGTACAGTAAATTGTAGGGAGGCTCCGGAGTGCCTTTTTGTCCTTTCCCACGTTCTAACGCACGCTGATAATTCTTTATAAATGCTGACTGTGGATTGGAAAGCTTTCCGCCGCCCCTTCCTTGTTGGGCCTCGAACCCCACTCCCCACAGTGGATTGAGCACAGACCGAAAAGAGGCTTTGTTTGATCTGCACTTTCTGGGGTGGCCCTAGGAAGTTCATGTTTGTAATGCTTCAATTTTAATGATGCCAAATGAAAAACATTTTACTGGCTCCATGGCGGGGCCCTATTAATAGCTGACTCGGTTTACCGCTCTTCATACAGATCTACGAGGGGGCGACCTTGGTGTGCGGATGAACATGGCTGCTGGTGGAAGGGCCTATCGGTGCAAAATAGTCCTTCAAGGTGAATTTTCCTAAGCATAGCAAATGACTTTCTATTACTATCTCCGGTCTTCACAAACTGGAGGCCAGCTATAGTACGGCCCTCCTTCTTGCGCTAGCTGACTTGTCATTGATAGCAACAGGTCAAACAAGACGAATACCGGAATGCACGTTTTCCGCAGGCATGCGCCAAGATAACATGCCCGGTCAAACAACTGTCTTCAGATCCGATTCGCTCAAACCACCTAACACGCAGCTACAACAGAGTAAGTGGCCCCAGCATCAAAGAACAGCAGCATGACTACAAGAAAGAGACACTTCAGTTCCGTATTGCTGGAAAAGCAATGTGTATTGCCAACCATCCTAAAGCGGCTTTTGTATCGAAAAGAACCAATCGGAAGATAGTGATTCTCCAAACACTTAAGGTTGTAACCTCTTGACAGCACAACATCCAAGAACATCTCACCGTTGTTCCTGCAACTCGTCCGCAAGGAAAAGTTTGTCGAATGCCAGTCAAAACCCCGGCATTGCTCAGCTGTTGGTGGAGAAGAGGCGGCAACCATCGCACATGCTCAATGCTGATAACAGATTTTCTGGTAGAAGCTCTGGCGATGGAGGAGGAGCTCAACGAAGCCAGCTGACAGGCAGACCGCAGGCAAGAAACAGAAGCCATGGCGGAAGCCTGCATGAAGGCTGTCTTCAATGTAGAATGAATTAAATGCTGTTGAACAGATCTCAGCTCTTTCACTTGAGCTTGCACCCCACGAACGGTTAAGTGGAAGCGTATGGTCCTGAAAAACAGGTTTGGTTCACCAAATTCTTCACTGCACGTACTGTTAAGGTTGGGTTAAGGTTGCTGCAGACCGCCTAGCTAGAGGTGGATTGACAGCAGCAAAACTTAACCAGGGGGTTTTCTCGCAGGTTTTCGGAAGCTACTGGAATGACCACGGTGTTTTGACATTTCAGAATAACAAGGTTATCTGAGTAACCCAGACTAACCCTTGCCCTAGATCTGAGCCTGGCTGGTGCCTCATTTCAGAATCTTGAGCAGCTTCCTTCCCACTGACAGTGAATCCCAAGACTCTGCCAGGATAGACTTCAGTCTTCAGACACGCTCTTGAAGTTCAAAAAGACAGCGGCTTTGAGTTGCTACTTGGGGGAGAAGGAGTAGGGACAATGGCCGCCACCGCGGGGAATCTCGCATGCAAGGTTGCTCCCCTTGATCCAAGCCAGTTTCAGAAAGCAGCTTCACAAGAAGCACGTTTGATAGGAGTGGTGCAACAGCCTCTCTGCGTGCAATGCAGGGTCCGCTTGTTTTCAGGACCGGCGGGACCAAGACAAGTCTCTGCACAGTCGAAAAGCACCTCAGTTTACGTATCGAAAGGGGCAGACTATACGGCATTGTTTGGGAAGGACTCATCTTCGAAACGGGGCGTTGCATTGCGGCTAGGATTGCAGGTTAGAAGAGGTTTGAGACCGCGGCGGTCAGTGAGAGTACAGGCGGAAGAACCAAGCGATGCAGAGAAGGAGGTACAAGCGAAGGAAACTCTGCTGAGGGATGCGCTGGAGGAGAAGAGCAAGAAGGGCGAGGAGAGCAAGCCAGAAGCAGGCTTCAAAGGTGGGGGGCATCATCATGATGGACTACTTTCTGTGAAGACACTGAACGCAGCGTGTGATGAATCTCCTTAAGATCTCGAAAGCCAGGGAACGTGAAAGCATCAATGATACCAGGTTGAAGGTGAATGCTTCTGACTTGGATTCAAAGACATGAGAAACACTTGATCACTGTTGACAAGTGGCACTGAGCGGCAACTTGCAAAGCAGCAGAGAAATCAATGACGAAGTCGGAAATCGAGTATCACAGGATGAGAGTTGCAAGTGTGACTGTCCACGACTTCCTTCTAAGAAACAAAGATTTTCTTGGTACACCACCACTTGATGAGTAGAGTTTTGATCACAGTACTCTTTGCTGATGATCTTTGAAAGGCATTGCAGAGTTCTAGAGGACAATAGTCTTTGGAAAATATGAGACTTGATCATCATCTATCTGAAAGTGTATGGTGCATCTGACGATAGTCTTCAGAACAGCTTTGAGGTCAGGATGCTGAAGGTTCCCTTTTTCCTTGGTGCCTTCCTGTGCAGTTGAAAATAGGCAACAAGTGACTGCTATTGTCACCGGCATCATATCAGTCGTCTTAGCCTTTGGGTACCTATCACTGATATCCCTTGACTCCCGTGGGGTAAACCTGATTCCACCACCTCCGGAAGCTCTTGGAGAATGAGTTGCAACATAACTACCTGGTTGTTGGACCAACCAAAGCAGTTTTGATAAAGTCGTGTTGCTTGATACCTAGTACTCCATTGTGATCTAACATCTGCGACGGTAAGGTCTTAGGCGTGTTCAAATGATGCCCCTTCAGAATCGAGGTTATGGGTCTCTCAGGCACGTACACCAAGAAGCGGTCGTGCCGGGTGTTATTGTCTTGGTCAGCGCCGTGACCAAAGCCATCGATTAAACTTTGTCGTTTCAAAGATACATATTGAGCGAAATAGTGCTAGGTGAATGTAGCGCGAACTGACATGGGTCAGATCAGGCCGGTTTAGCACTGCAGCTCTTAGTAAGGTCAAGCGTGCCGGTGATACCCTACTTTGCATCATGATTCTAGCGCGGCTGCTCGGCGGGTACGACGCGCAAAGAACCTAACTACCAAGCTGAGCTTGACTGCCACTGAGCTTGTATATATGCATGAATCAGGGCGGCTCCGCCATCGCATTTCACGCACACTCAGGCTTGAGTAACTTAACTCACCGTGCAGTGATTCTGGATGAACCAATATATTCAGTCACTTAGTAAACTTAGTACTCAATGATCATTGTCGAAAGCGGATCCTACATTATAATCGACGTATACTCAAAGCCTGGCTTAAGTTCAATTGCGCGTGAACCTTGACAACCGTCACGACGGTTTAGCTAAACTTGAAAACATGCTATCTATACCACATCGTCGGATAAGGTGATAAGGGTAAGCTAAAGTAAGACACAAAGCTGTAGCATGATTCTGCATTCAAACTTTGAAAGAATCACATGCCATCGCACCGGGCCCGCCAGGCCGCTGGCGGACATGAAGTACTGAAACCTCCGAGCGCGTACCATACGTGTACACTACCAACCATCCAGCATGCAGCGCTTACTGGTTGCGAATAACTCGCGTTGTGTATACAAACATCGCCGGGGCCGGCCTTAGCCAGGCTGATACTCGAATTTATAGCAGCTGCATGTCATTGTGATCAAGCGTAGGCGCCACAGATCCAGGCCTCGCTTGGTGCATGACAACACAAGCAATCGTGTGCATAACTCGTTCAACCTTCAACATGGGGAAGTGTTGCGGAGCTTTTCTACAGTCGGTCGGAGTTCAGGGCGCCGGCCGCCGGCGCAAACCACTGGCAAAAAGCGATTGCATTGGCTCAGCTTCAACGGATTGTGTGTCCTCGCGGGCAGTGAGATCATTGCACGAAGTCAATGGCGACGGATCATGGAAATTCGACTTCAACACGTCCAACTGCGAGCTAAGCTGTACAATGTTTGCTATAAAACCATTGACAAGGTTCAGGCTTGTGGCTGAAAAGGGTCATGCTTAGTCCTTTTGCTGTCGATCTTCAACGAAACCGTGACGAATTCGCGTCTGACATCTTTGCCCTCACATTGGAAGCGCTGAGTCATCTCGGCCAGTGCTGATTGTGGCCAATTTGAAAGTGACGCGGAGGAGCAGCGGTAACACCCGTCTTTACTCGGTGCCATTCAATGCGGAAACCCTGACGATGCCCGTTCCCCAGTTGGCCAGTCGACTCCGCGGCCGGTCTGGTATATACTCCACACCAAACCACAAGTTTGATTGCTCGTCAGCGGTCCCCATGAAATAGTCCCCCCAGCGCGAAACGGGTTGCGGGAAACCCCTGGCTAGCGCCACGTAACCCGTCACACCGTCCTCGGGGGCCGCGCCCGGACGCGCGAGGATGATGTCACCTGACGCGCACGGGTGAGGAAGGTGAATTGATCATAGAAACGAGAAAAAAAACTTAGGGGCCCTTGGGCAGGACTGAACGGTCATTCTATGCAACCGAAACGACGCGGACTGTCCACTTTGCTGTCAAAGTTTCAACCGATAAGCTTGGCAGCCTGAGATTTCCGGGACACCTTGAGAACGAGTTCCACGTCCAGTGAGTTCGTGCATCGTTTCTGTATCGCCTGACTCAACCAGACTCTTTTACTTGTCGCCTCAGCCTGTCTCCTGTACATTCTGACCCCCTTGTCAATCTGCTGAAGCGCGGACTTTCGAAGCACGATCTGTCAATCCACCTTTTCCCTGGGTATGCGGCAAAGCTAAATCGGGGCTAAAGCCCGTTTATTTTGCTCGCGCTTCTCGATCGGTTCAGCGCTTTAATTTCGTCCATTTTTCTTCGAACTACAGATCGAGCCGGGGTTCGAACCAGTGTGATGTCAACTCAACGTCAACTCCAGCGAATCGACCATACGAGTCCTGATCCCATATTCGCACTAACGAACATTGGGGTCATGGATATTCTCGACAACCTGCTGCCCCTCCCAGCGACCCGTCGCTTTCGTTTCATTCAGGGGACGTTGAGAAGAGCAGTACTAGCTTTCGAGCACTCCAACCAATCCTGATACTCTAGATGAATCGCTGACGTGCGCGTGACGTCACCTGAAGGGCCGTGGCTCCCGTCGAAGTGCACGTACGCCACGCTCGGGAAGAAATCCGGCCCCGAGAGCGTAACTCCAACCACCCCCCGGCCATTCCTGCCTATCGCAAACGCCGGGAAGACGACGTTGTTCCCGTTCGGCGCAGCGATGACGCCAGCTGTCACCACCTGCCCCGTGACCGTTGCCGGCTGACGTCTGGTGACGTCAGGGCTAGTGGCGTGTCTCTTCTTCTTGCGACGCTCGGCCGCCTGGATACAGTGCAAAAATAGGGGGCGAATACGAAAGAAAAGGCGGCTACTCCGGCAAAGGAGCATTTCACTTTGCGACCGCTCAGGTAGAGAAGCAGAGATGCCCAGAGCACAAGCACGAGGCTCTTAAGGACAACGAAACGCAGCAGGATCTACAAGCAAAGTAAGCAAAGCGCGTTCGGCAGGATATACAAGCAAAGTAAGCAAAGCGAAGCAGACGTTGCTCTGAACTGGCGGTGCTATGATAAAATTTCAAAGGACGAAACTTGGGCTCGTCGACAGCGTCAAGACGTTGCAACGGATGTCTGCAACTTATCAGGTGCGAAGAGATCGGACTTCGAGAATGCACTGGGGTTTTAGTGAAGGTCTTGTCAGGGTTTGAACACTTTGACGACAAACACATGGTCGAGTTCAAGGGGCAACGACAAAACCCACCGTGGTGACGGAAGGCGTGATGACGAAATAAGCGATGCCCACTGTCGGTGGTCGGGTGGCTGTACCGGGTACTATAGTGTTGAGCGCGACGAAGAGTGACCGGTTGGCGAAGACCGGTTCTCGCACAGAGTCGCCGTTGCTGTCTAGAAGCTCGAGCGGCGCAGATGTGTTGAGGAGTCGGGGCCCCGGCCTCTGAGTGACCGGGAGACCGCCGGTGCGGCTTAGGCCGAGTTGACAGTTGTTGTACTCGATCTGCGGGTGAGCATCTAGCGATGATCAGAGTACAGCAAGAGATATTTCAAAAAGAGAAAACCTAGGTTCAAAATAGATTGGTCGAAGACAAAGGCTTGAATTCTGTACAAAAGCGTCTACACGCAGATCAAAGAGCTAGAGCTTTCCAAGAGTCTGCTTTGAAGCTACAAGGTTAGGAGATATTAGGTTGAGGCGCCATGAAGTTTCTCAAAGTGCTCTGCTGAAACTCTTCCAGGGGCGCGTTTCCACATTTTGGCTTCGAGTGAAAGTCTCTGTCACGCGAAGTTTCCCGGCTTAAAAGAAAGCGCAAAACGGCAGCTCGTCCCTCGCGAATAGTATTTGTTCCACTTCCCGTGCCAGATCGAACCGTTTCGCTTGCGTCTTTCACAAACTTTGCGGGGGACAACAATGCAAAACAAGGGCGTCCGCTGGGCTAACATGCCTTGTCATTAGTTTCCAAACTAGGAAACACAAGATGGCAACTTTCAAGCGCTTTAAACCCGCAACTCTCCTGCTCCGCACTCAAAGCCACTCAACCAAACTCATCCAAACCAGCCAATCCCTGAGTGATAAGGTCGTAGCTCTTTCAACCAAAAGAATTCTTGACGTCTTCACCAGGGAGTCGATCACGCTTTGGACGAGCTGCACGCCGCCGACGAACGGGATCAGCGCGCGCAGCGCACGCGTGCCGACGAGCGCAAAGAGCGCCAGCTGGCGCACGGGCGTGCCGTCGCACTTAATGTCAAGGGCGGCCGCGAAGTACACGACGCCGCGCGCGTCGGACGGAAATGCCTCATCGGGGGATACGCGCGCGACATTCAGGGCGACGCTATTTCCCTGTGGGACAAGGAGCGGGTTTGGAATCTTATATGAAGTCGAACTGACAGAATGTTGTATCCGATTTTGGCGAGCACTGAGAAGCAAAGAGAACGGCAGCTGAGCGGGAAAAGCTGACCAGAAGGCACTTTTGGCCGGCTCGGGATCAATCTCATCGTATTTCTCGATCTAGTGAACAGCAAGCCCAGTGAACAGTAAGCATTTTGGGGCTACTAAAAACCCTAACCTAAGGAAACACCCGCTCCGCACCCGTACCCACCCTAACCCCCTAACTAACCCTACCCGTCTCCGTTACTGTTCACTGGCTGTTACTGTTCACTACATCGATCGGAATCATCTCATACCGTCGCGCCGCCATGCATGGCCATGAAACCCGGAGAGAACGTTGGTAGAAAAAAGCGGCTCAATGTATATCAAGAGCTGCGTTTCGGGCAGGTCTCAGGATTTCAGGAAAGAACCCGACTCTGGAAGGTAAGAGGGGAAGACATGATCTGGCAAGTGCATCCTCTTTGCAATAAATGACCGAAACAAAATGAAAGGGTAGGTACGGACAGGCTGACAAGAAGATCTTTAGAAGAGACGAACAATTGGAACTGTAGAGAAGCAAGGAGAGGGCTGAATGACCTGGACACGAGTAGCCGTGCTGTTTATATACGCCGCCGTGAGCACTGCTAAGTCTCCCGCCGCCAGCTTGAACTTGTCCATCGCGTACACGTCCGTCGAGAAAAAACTGCCGTTCGCAATCACAAACGAGTCCCCGACTATGATAAGCGCGTCCCCGTTTACCGCAACCCTTGGCATGTCCAGCAAACACGGGCACACCGGCCGGAAGTCCGGCGTTCCGTTCGTTCCGTCGTTGGTGGTGAACAACCGGAACAGCGCGAACGCCGCCCGCGGGTCGCCGCTCGCGCTGACCGCGAGCAGCGTCGCGGTCGGCGCGGCGAACGCGCCCGCGGCCGCGTCGCGCGACGCGAAGAGGATCGAGACGAAGAAGCGGCCCGTGTCGCGGTCGAAGACGCAGCGGGGGTCGCTCAGAAAGGCGCCGACAGCGGGGGCCGGAATCCGGAACGGAGCCATCTGAGAAGGCCGGAACGGAATGACGTAAGGTCACACGACACCGATCACGGACGGGTTCATAGCAGGCTGAAGAAGTACTCTGGGCGTTCCATTCTGTCAGTGACTCTGGTATCCCTTTCCAGAGCTCTAAGAAGAGCTCTTTCTCTTGATATGGGCAACCCTGAGGCCCGGGCCTGTCGACAATCAGTTGCAGACCATGCCATTCGCGAGCTGAGGACCGGGAAGTGGAACGAACATGCGCCCTGCTTTCTCAGTGACTTGCTAGAAACAAAAAAGGTTTGAAAAAGAGCGGTGTCGCGCACCTGAAAGAATTGGTTGAGGGCCACCGGAACGACCAGCGCCTCGCCGGAACCGGAATCGAAGATGGCGAGAGCGGAGTTCACAACTTGGACCACGAAACCGTTCCCAACGCAGAGGCCCCCGTCCGGCGGCTCGAGGGCACGATTCGTGTTTGCGTAAACTCCCGTTCCGGCACTTTGCTGATCGAGATTCTCGATACCGTCAAAGACAAGTAGTTCATCGCTTGCAGGAGGGAAGCTGACGTTGAAGAAGGTCACGGGCGCGGCCGGCCGCGGAACGGTCTGCGCGGAGAAAGGGCTTGGAAGGTTTGTCCTAGAAAGAACGGACGATTTAAAATGAGTTGAAGAAGGTGACGGGCGCGGCCGGCCACGGAACGGTCTGCGCGGAACAAGGGCTTGGAGATTATACGGTGAATTGTGGCAAATTGTTAGATCTGAAACGAGATTGAGGAATCTGGAGGATGCAACTGATCAGTCGCAGGAGAAGAGGTGACGTTGGGAGAGGCGACAAGTACGGTTGGTCGCGCGAGAACCTGGTGAGCAGGGTATGAAGGTTTTGGATTCTTGGAAGCTTACTCTTCTGTCCGGCTACAATTAGATAAAGGAAGAAAGGTGGGCGATCTTTAGAAACTGTGGTTTACAGATTACGGAAGCCAAAGAGCGGCGAGACCTGTACGTACAGAAGGGGGTTGCGCCAGATTCGGGACGCCTAGATTATGCAAAACCATAAAATTTGGGAAGAGGGAATGGGCGCTTGACTGAGAGCGATCTCCGCCGGAAGGGGACATTGGGAACAAAGCGACGGGAATGAACGGCGGCCAGCTGAATTCTTAGTTATCACATTCTTTTAGACAGACGTCGCGCTACTGATCCCAAGTTTTCATCCTGAAACCTCACCAGATTTTCGGGCCATGGATATGGAGCTCCTTGAGTGAATTGGGTCGTCGTGCCTTCGTCCAGAAAAGCCTCAGATTTCGCAAACTGTGGTTTCTGGCGCTGCGTCCGCTCTGAATGTCTTGACTCTCCTGACGTCACAAACGTCAGATTCGTTGACGTCATCAGGTCCGGCTCCTCCTGAGCCGCTCTGATTCCGGTTCCGTTGATCACGAAGGGCGCGGGGGAGACGGTCCCGTAGCGCTTTGTAAACAGGATGAAGTTGGGAGACTTTTCGTTTGGCGTTGCGGCCCTGGCCAAAGTTACCAAGATACCGGCGACCAGCAATCGTGTTGCCAGGCAGGCCATGGTCGCCGCGTGCCCTGTAGGGTTAGGAGCGGCGGCGAAAGTCTGCGGTTGCGGATGAGAGGGTGACTGTAGTACACGTCCGACAAGAAGAGGGACGGAGCATTTGCTGAACTGCTAGGAACAAGTTGAAAAGAAGGCAAGCGGCACCGCCCCAAAAATGGGAGAAAGGACTTGGGCTGCATGATTCGTCATGCTGGCGGAGCCTTAGGGACTTGCAGGGGTAGATTGACCAGCTACGAGAAGCTCAAATTTGTTCTGAAAACATGTTAATTAAGCTGGTACTCTGTTACTTGACGGAACTATCCTCTCAACTTACGCAAGCGTTCGCGCACTATCACTCATGTTTCCCTTTGTATTTGCGAAAGGCTGTAGCAGGCAATCTGTAGAGACCGCAAAAGCCTTTCGTGGGTCCAGCGGTGCATCCCTGAGTGTAATCATGAGCATGATCAGAAAGAAAGCTTCTGAAGATGCTTCATGATTGCTGCAAAAGAACCTGCGAGATGAGTAATGGTCTTACCTGGCAGAAAAGTCCATCAAAGGGGACTCGCGCCACTTGGCATGCGCTCTGTCTTGCTTCCTCAACCCTTATCCGCAACCCCCATCTGTCTCAAATCAAACTGCCTTGTTTGCAAGCACAGGCATCAGAGTAGCGTTCACAGATTGTTTGAGACCATCTTTTCTTTGAAGCAAGGTACATTGTAAGGTTGTTGAATAAACGATTCTTGAATCATGGTAGATCAGAGGGTAGACCTTGGAAAAAGCACTGACTTTTCAAGATCTTCAAGAGGGCTTTCAGTAAGGTAAGATAGGAGGTTTGCATTCTAACTTTCGATTCCCCAAGGGCGATCTTTTGAAAAGAAAACAGAGTCGGAACATTCTCGACCGTGTAGACCAACTGTTGTTACAAGTAGACTCTGCTAGACTCTCTGCTAGACAGTTTGATCTTAACGTGAAGGTGTCAGTTGATCCTAGTTAATTCCAACTAGTATGTTTAAATGCATATGGACGAAGGATGTACAGACGTCATCAGGCCCTAAGTTATATAAGCCATCTTTTCGCGACTGACTACTGTTTGTACGCACCTACTTTTGCAAGCAGTCAATTCAATTGCTGACTCGGTACTAGTCGTCGTCTTAATGAATATGTGGCCAATGGTTGCATTCGTTTCGAGACCATGGGCACGTAGGTTAACTACTCAGACACAGGTTAACTACTCAGGC
The DNA here is from genome assembly GCA_000708835.1 of Klebsormidium nitens. Lineage (NCBI taxonomy): Eukaryota > Viridiplantae > Streptophyta > Klebsormidiophyceae > Klebsormidiales > Klebsormidiaceae > Klebsormidium > Klebsormidium nitens. Next base: position 41,584 of record DF237609.1, read on the forward strand.
ACAGGTTAACTACTCAGTGACTACTACGTAAGTCGGAAAACGTTTATTCGGAGCAATATGATCCAAGATGGCGATCCGAGAAATGGATCGATACAACAGTCTTCCTGGCCTGAAAGGCATGACAGTTTGAACCGTCCGACTCGAGCATCATTTCAACCTTCATGTATGAATCAAAGCAGAGTCCTACTAGTTTAAATTGGTCGGAGTCTTGCATGATCTAGGCTAGCTGGCCGGACCTTTCACTACTTGGCATCCGATGCACTATAGACGGTACGTCAGCCGGTCCCACTTGCAACGATGAATCGGGACCGTAGCTGTATGGTCGGACCATATATAGCTACCTTCCAACTCGGATCGGATTCTGCGCCAGGGGTAATCAGTTCAAGTTTCTTAAATCCTGAGAATGAGGTATAGTAACGTAACGCATGATTTCTCAAATGACGTAGCTTATAGATCATGTGCATGTTCATATCAAAATCAAGAAAGCACGCTACTTGAGCATATCAATTAAGAGCGGCGGTCCCAAGCCATGTGCGGGATCGTCGAACACGTACGGGCCCCCGATCGAGCGCCGTATAATAGCAAGCGTACCGTCCTCATGGAAAGCAACGATCATGTTAGTCCAAAATGCTGCCGGCCGCGGCAGGCTATACCATTGAAATCAACGTAGTGAGCAAAGTCTGACCGTCGTGACCCGATGCTGTGCACGCTACAAGTGTAATAGAAAGTGGCTGGCCGAGCACCTGGTGGGTAACGCTTTGAGCGAGTAAGCGCGTTTGAACTCGATGTTTGTAAAGTGCCGCGCCACCCTTTTGCAATAAGCTTGAGTCCTCAATACACGCCAGCTAGAGCTGTGGTTATAGCACTTGGAAGATTTGCTAGCCAGAATTGTAACTTTTGCTGCGCAAACTGCTTCCTTTCGACTTCAGGCTTGTCTCGAGTGTGGATGCCAAGCCAAGTACAATCTTCGTGTAGCCCAATCGGTTCAGATCGGTGGCCGTTTCTATCGACCTTTACGAAAGCGGAGGGGATCTTTGTGGGCAACCGTATTGGACCGGAACCCTGTCACGTGTTCTCAGTACACAAAACCTTTTTCTGACATGTCTATCGCTCCAACATGGGTCCTGCTAATGTTTCAAAGGTAGGTTGACCGCCCTTGGTTATCCTTCCCGCCACTGGTGCGAGCATTCGGGTTTGCAGCACTTGTAAAACGTAGACATGGGTTCGTCCGCGGACCGAATCTGGATCTGCATGAAGTACGCCTCCCCATATCTGCACTTCGGACAGGTGGCTGCAAGAGAGCGAGGCGGGGACCGGGGTGTCAGCAGCAAGGGCAAGAGAGGTGCCGCAAACAGCTTACGGCAGTAATGTAACCCGAAAGGGACGCGCAGGAGTTTGGGTACTGGTGCGCATTTGAAAAGCGGAAGCGGAAGGCATTGGCCACGTTTAAAGGATGCTTGGAGGGGAGGCGCAGGTTTTGGCATCGACGGAAGGACTGCCAGCATGGGTGCGGTCGCAACAGAGCGTCAGAATATACTTCATCTCGTGCAACTTTTGTCCAGACAAGAATATCACATTACAAGTGACACCACATGCTATCGACCAACCGAGAGACTGGGCCGTAAATCCGATACCCGAAAAAAGGTGAAAGCTGCGGCAGTATTGAGACAACAGTGACAAACTTCTGCCTTTTGAATGAGGTTTTATTGTGCACTTGTGGCCTGAAGAAAGTCATCGATACTGCCGCTGATGTGTTCGACGGCTTATAAGACGTCTGCAGATCGCACCTAGCAATTTGAACCGTGTGCGCACAAGCAAACCATCACGAAAAGTTGGCAACAAAGCGAGAACATGCATCAACTATTTCCATTGAATGACGCTACTTGCTGTACGCCATAGGATGACATGTCGGGAGAAGCAGGGGGTTTAGGATGTGTAAGGGTTCGGAGCATCGTAACCCCGGGTGAAGGTGTTTGGTAAAACCAAGGAACTGGACCACCTCACCATAGGCCTAAGTCAAAGAGCATAACAAAAATCATGAACGAGAAGAAGACCGCACCTTCCGTCTTATCCACGTTCCGCCAGGCCTCTTCACCCCCGAGGACATCGTCCACTTCTTTTCTGGCCAGAGGCAGCTTATTCTTCATCTGCGTCACAAAGAGAAAGCGCAGCAAGATCTTGAAACTTTGACCAGATCAAGCATTGAAGTGCCGTTGGTATGCGGGCTTTCGAGGATGGTGTTTGAAACGAGGGCTCTTGTTGCAGACCGAATTTGACTCTCAGAACGGATGGAAGGAGAAGGCACACCGACGGTCGGTCACTTTCAATGACCCCCCTCATTTAAAATACTCCGAAACGAAGGTCCGAAAAGGTCTTTCCGGCAAACTTAGCCGACGATATCCCTAGATTTGTAGCGAAGGGGGCTCGCTCAGGTTGCCCGAAAGTCCATGTTCTCCCTCCATCCGTTCTCTCAACTCTCTCCAAAATTAGACGTGTGTCTAGCCGAGCAGCGAGCTTCAGGGTCAGATTTCAGTCGAGAGGGCATGGGTCAGCGACTAATCACGTTGCGTTACTACAGATCCACATTACCGGCAAACTATCTTTAAGATAGAGCTCGCACCACAACTGATGGATCAGACACGAACCACGTTGGGTTAGCGGCTACCAGCGAACGATATAAGATAGTGCTTACGTGGCGACTGTTGCCCTTGACATGAACCTGCGACGGCAATGCTGACCTCTATGCACTTGAAGCATTACAGGTGTCGAAAGGACGATAACTTCCTAAAAGTGTAAAGGGTTTTGATAGAAATGGCTGGACGCTGAATGCAATGGTGGCGGTGGTCTTATAAAAAGCTCAGATGGATCAGGAGGAAAGAACATCTCCGAGCAATTCCTGCGACATGGGGTCTTCTGAAGCAAGCAAACCTCGTCAGGGGAGCTCATGCGGCAGGACGGTTGACGCTACTTCTTTCAGAACCTAAGAGAGCGATCGGAACGAACATCGTGGGGGTGCTTGAAGAGAGCGCAGTGGACGATCTGCCTTCAGAGACGTGACAGTAGCTGCTTCTCGTGCTAATTAGAAAAGGTTGAAGGTAACGGGGTTGCTGACGTGACTAGGCAGCCGCCACAAAAACCCCCAGCCGGCAGGCAAAGAAAGTGCTAAACAAATATACCAAGTCATCACCAAACCAATGCTTCGAGCACTTTTGACACATGGGAGGATTGCTTGGACCTTGCGCACGCTTCTGTATCGCCTCGTTGCCCCTCCTCATTGCTCTCCTTTTGGACATTTGCAACTCACCTTTGCTTTTATGGTGTACACATATGGACATGTCTGGCAGAAGTAGCGGAGTTCCCCCATGTTGCCTCCTTCGACCAGAAGCAAGTTGGCGCAGGTTGGACAGAAGTCCATCTTTACCAAGAAAATAGTTGCTCGCAAGCTTGGAAGATCCCTGAACCTAGATTAAGTAAGATGCTGCGGCTGGCATCAACGCAAGCAGACCTGTATCTGCACTGAGATTTGGTAGATACACTCAGTCTTTTGGTCCTGACCATTGAATTAAGCCGTGGCGCCTATTGGGTGTCCTCATAATCTCAACTTCCAATATTTGGTAGACAGATGTCAACCCCCGGTTCGCACCCGGCTGAATCCCATGCATGTTTTTAAAGAGTGAAACAACGTCCCAGCGCAGGAGCAGCTAAGGGCTGGGGCAAAGTTTACCGCAGTCAGCGCAAGCACCTTAAGCTTTCGAATTCTCAGTGTCACAAAGAAAGCCACGGAGGAAGAGCTCCTGCCATGCGCTGCTGTCTGCTCCACCAGCTTGCCCCTCCGTCCCCAGCTTCGTTATTGGCGCCCCTTTTACTCCGGACAGGAAGCAAATCAGCTCGTGAATCTACTGTCCCCTTCTTCAAGTTCTAGGAGTAGACTGTACGTAGGATACAGCCTACGCCCGGCAGGCTGCAGCCTACAGGTCCTATACTGCCGTTTCATCTGACGGTCGCCGGTTCCTTTAGACATTCTGCGAATCCATACAGCAAGCCAAATGAAGTTCGGACTAAAGTCTGAGCCTATCATAGAGTGCCACGTCATACCCCCCGGGATCCAAAAGAGTGAAGGTGTCTGGAACGGTCGTACCAGGGGTCGAAACCTGGAGTGTGCGGACCCAAGTGGTCCCAACCAGTCCGAACTCGATCACCGGGCACTCCCTAAGTAGGTTACTAATAGGAGAGAATTTCTTCTTCG
>DF237608.1:0-46005 GCA_000708835.1 Klebsormidium nitens
GACATCGTAACCACATCTCCGCACAAAAGTAGCCGACAATCAGATATATCCTCTTCAAATGGATGACTAGAACTCGAACACACGCACACAAGACACCAAGTTCTTCCCTCTGACATCTCGACGTAGGAGATGCGAATGCCATGGAGAGACAGAAAGATATACCTTCTCTCGAGTTTGACCTAATCTGCTGCAAGCCTACTTGCATAGATTTGCCGCCAGACTCGGGCCTCTTAATCAACGAACAGGTCCACTTGTATGTTTGCCATCAGCATCATACTTTGAACAAACCCATGGTCCATTCTGGTCCAGCCAATACCTCAACTCCTTCTCCTTGCTCACCTTGACGAACTTGAACCCTGGAGGGCCATTGTGCAGCCCAGGCCCCACGGGCTTCGACGAGAGGCTCTTGGTCACTCTGTTGTACTGCAGCCCCACCTCCGTGGAGCTGATCTTGTGGAACGAGATGGAAAGCAGCACGATGCCCGTGATCACTGCCGCGAGGAAAACGCAGAAAGTAGTGGTACCCGCGCACGCGGCCGCGGGGTTGGGCTGCGCCATTCTCGAGCGGCTGGAACAAAAAGCTGTGAACAAGGAGTGATCTGAGAGAGTTGTGAACTCTGTTTGAGAGTTGTCGCAGATCGCCCTAGTGAGAGACTTGGATGCGCTGGGTTGATTGTCGGAGAGTCAGTCGGTGTTGCTAGCGCTGAAGTGCACGGCGAGATAAGATGCTCAGGCTTCTTCTTTTCGTTGGAGGATAATGTGCTAGTTTTGCTCTGAGCATGCTTCGCATCTGCAGATGCAAGGCGCACTTTATCACGATTCTTAGGTAAGACTGCTCTGAGGAAGACGATACACCCTTGTATGCTGTGCTGCAACTTAGCCTACTCAGCTACAGCGCGATTCTTCGATGCGCCTTCCAGGAAGGCTTCCTGCCTCGTGCAGTGGTTAAGTTGTCAAATATGTACGCACAGCAGCCCTGATACCCAAGAGGCAAGCTTTTGTTCACGCAACCCTCCTCGGAAAGGCTGCGGCACGCAGAGGAATCTGCCAGCCAAGCAGCCGCTGATGATCAACGATCGCAGGATTGGACGGCTCAGATCTGTAGAGTCGACCTCTGCTCTGGCGGTTGCGCTCGTGCAGGCAACATGACGCCATCGAGCCTGAGAATCTTGAACAAGCTCGCGTTCGGGATCCCTCACGGACTGTCGAAAGCGGCTGAAGGTCGAAGCCTGCTGACGCGGTTCGACGATGAGCAATTGATTCCGTCAGAGCATCCATCAAGTCAGATGACCCAGTGCAGACAAGCGCTTGTGCGCTCCAGATGTGATCCTCCCCTATTTTGGTACAAAATATGCAGGAATTTCTGCGACTCTGCAGTAAAACAGTCAACTTCCTGAGCTGATGCTGCACGGCTGGAACCCTTGAACCTGGTTGCAAGACTGAGAGGAGCTCATCACATTCGTAGATTGTAAGTTCCGCAATTCTTGACTTCAGTGCACTGCGCCTTTCAATCAACCAAGTCTTACAGGAGAGACGCCAAGCGCTTCCGCTAGCACGAAGGCAATCCTCAAGCGCATCCTACTTTGCTCCCAAGCAGCTATCATAAACGCTCATCTCCTTTCACCGAACAGAAGCTGAGAGCCTGAGCAGAAGAGTCCTCTGGCTGCTCAGATGGCAGGGCCTCCGACTGGGACCGATGGCAGAGGTGAGAAGGCAGGGAGCATTCAGATGTGATGCGCTGGGGCAAACTTGTTCAGGGGTTTGTTCAGTCCTCGTTAGTTTAACTTCCGGTTGAAAGAAATCTACAGCATTCTTTGAAATTCACTTTGAGAGGCGTCCTCAAAGTGAATTTCAGAATTTCTCCTGGACTGCTGGAAGAAGCGATTAAGCCTTTGGTAGTTTGACCTGCATCTCCTTACAAGCACAGAGTTCCAGATTCGGTTTGTGCACCTTGCTCAAGCTCACGTATGCAAGCCTTGGATTGCTGGTCAAATCCTTCAGAGCAACTTTTGGACATGAATACCGCACTCTCTCTGGTCCCTGTACCTTTTCGAAACAAGGGTGCATAGGGAGGTAATCGAAATCCAATGCATAGGGAGGTATCCAATTTCCAGAGTCCTCCCTTCTTCTGATCTGCACAACGTTGGTCTGCAAGCAAAAGCATCCACATGCCTTTTCGTATGGGGAGTCTGCAATACACTCGTTCGCTCAAGGCTTTCTAAACAGTATGAATCTCTTGGAGTCTGACGGTGCTGGTAGATTGCCTGCAGATGTGGAAGCCGGACGAGGGGACGCGTTCCGTGACTTTAGTGCGTGCGAGAATGCAGGGGCATGCTGTGCTTTCGTAAGTCTTCCTCGTTTTCTTCCCGGATTCCCCCCAGCATCAGACTAGCTCTGAGCTCCTGCAGATTCAGTCCTCCAGAAGATTAGAGTCTGGCACGTTCATGAAAGCGACCCGAGGGCGTGATCTCCTGATGTTGAAGAAGGAAGCAAGTACTGATTTCGCCTGTCAAATACCATGCTGAAAGATTTTCAGCACGAAGACTTTTGAGTTTTCTCGAGGTTTGGGTTGAACATCGCACCAAAAGCTTCAGAGTTTTGGCACCGAGCGACTTTGCGAACCGCACTGAACAAGCTCAGGCTTGGCAAAATCTTCCACCCCTGTCGAGTCCGAGCTGGCCAGAGACTGATAGTCGAGATCCGGTTCTGATCAATTCTTCAGATCCACTGAGATGGTTGATTCCTCAGAAAAATCACATAAGCTGTTCCAGCTTCGCAACAGGAGAGGAAACGAGTCTTGGTCAAGGTACCCTTTTCCTGGTCAAGACACCTTTTTACTATTCAAACCTACGTTCTTTGAAGCTTGAGAGGTTGCAACTTTGACTTTCCAAATTATGTAAACGCTAAACTGATGACGTCAAGTGCTTTGCTCTCTCTGCAGACGGGGATTCCGCTGTTCGTGATCGGCTGCCTGCTCATGGTTATCCTGCTTCCGCTGAGCTTCGTCACTCTGGACTATACTGAATACGGCCTCGTGCAAAGGCGCTCCACCGGAAAGGTCTACCTGAACAAACCCGTCTACTACGGCGGGTGAGAGATCTGGCTTCTTACGATCCTTTTTTCGAGAGGATCGCTTTGTGTACAAGTTTCCAGAAGGCTTTTCTGTTTGTTTGGGACAGTCGAGAGCGTCATCTTTTCGGCTCTCCATTTGCTCGTTCCGAGAGTTCTTTGCAATCTCCGACAAGATCTGCCGTGCTCACGACGCGTCCCGTTTGTTCAGTCACCATTGCTTGTCTCATGGACCAATCTCTCGGTCACCTGTTCACTGTCTTGTCAGAACGTTCTAGGAGCGTGTCCGTTCCCGCTTCCGCTCTCGTGCAGGTGCCTTTCTGTAGTAGCTTCCCAAACCGTCGGCTATCTGGTCTCCGAGCGTTTTGCTTTCGTTTCCTCTCCAGGTGCCAACTTTTCCGAATGCATCTCTATCCTTCTCCTGAAGTTTCACAAAGGATCTTCGAACGTTTCCCTTTTGAATCTATCTTCTGGCCGTAATTCTGCTTTCGCTCCAATCGAGTTTTTCGGTTTCAGCACACGACCTCCTCTCTTCTCCAGCCTTTCCACTTTTTTCCGTTCCATCCACCGTTCCAATCTCTTCGTTAACCGTTCCAAGAGCGCTTCCTAACCATTCCGTTTCCGTTCCGCCAGGCGCCACTTCCTGGGCCCGGACATCAAATTCCGGAAGTTCCCCGCGGACGCCCAGTTCATCCAGCTGCTGCAAATCGACGCCGTGTCCGCGGACAAGCTGGACACCATCATCGACGTCGAATTCGCCTTCTTCCTGGTTCGCAACGAGGTCGTCGCTCTCAAAATAGAACTGGACCAAAGCTACGAGCAAGTGATTCGCAACACGGCCCTCGCGGCAATCAAAAACACGGCGGTCACGTTCAACACCGCGGACTACTTTCTCAACCGGACGCTCATCGAGGCCAGCTTCTTCAAGGCGGTTAGCGGCGCGGTTAGGCCGTACCACGCGGTGGTTCCGTTCATCTTCATGTCCGGGGTCACGATTCCGGCGCAGGTCAGCGGAAAGCAGCTGGCGACCGCGATCCAGCTGCAGAGCAACCAGCAGCAGATCTACGCGAGCCAGGCCGCGGTTATCCGGGCAACGACTAACCAGCTCGTTAACCAGATCGCGAACAACGCGACGTTCCTGATCCAAGCCGCGAGCGCGCAAGCCGCGCAGATCGTGCAGAACGCGCAGACGAACGCGACGAACACGGTCCAGGAGGCGCGCCGCTCGGGTTTGGCGTACTACTACTCCACGGTTAACATAACCCTGCCGAAGCACAAGGCGTCGCTGGACTACATCACGACTCTGCAGCAGGCGGCGGGGGCTGCGCAGCTTCACATCGGTTATCAAACCAAGATCGTGACCACGTAACCAGGAGGTCCTGGGATTGCGTAGGGTGTACGTGTGATTGTACAGTGACCGTTGGGATCAATCAAGTTGAGAAGTACTTTTGTAACGTGAAGGCGCGAAAATCACGGTGCGAGGCAATCAAACAGGACTTGAGATCGGTCTTGGCAGCTCGTGACAACATTCTTATTGCCTGGAGCTAATATATTGCTGTCAAGACAGCGTCCTGAACTTGTAGATTGAGCACACTCTGACCGTGTCGTTATACAGTCTGCACGCAAATTGTGATCCGACATCGATCTATGCGTTTGCCAAGTTCATTGAGTTGATGTATGATTCCGGCCGCCCTTCACGAATCATTTGCAGTGCTTGATTACTACATCAATACTTGGTTGGTGTTCACATATGCTCCATGCAAGTTCAGTGAGGCAAGAATTTGTTCGTACGATTGGTTGGACTCAATGTGGGGACGTTTTCCACTGTGGCCGCCCGCGGCACAGGCTATTATAGGAGGGCCCTCAGTTGGCACGCCGCGCTCTTAAAGAGGGCGTGGCGATACGACAAATCGCAGCCACAACAAGAGGGAGAATGCTGGTGAATGGTCGCTAAGATGATACCACGTGGTTCTCGGCTGTCGGATGTCATTTCCTGGCGACAATCGACCTTATACTCAGGGCTATAGGTCGCTCTTTGACGTCAGAGCGGACGCGTCCGCCAACGCCCTCTTTAAGACGGTCGTACATACCGCAATAGCATGGCCGGGCCGCGACTTCAGTTTTCAATGCCAGCAGGTTGAACTGACCGTCTCACGGCATGCACGCACTGCGACAGCGGTGCATGAGTATTCTTGCAGGTCAAAAGCGCGACGGCGGCCATATCATGCATGCGTTAATTTCAGCGATCCTTCGCAATCTTTCTGTTGGGCGGCCGCCGGCCGGCCGGATTTCCGCGCGCCACCAGCCGTGCAGCTGAACCTCGGCTTGTATGAAGGCGAAGTGCCTATAGTCACTGGTTCATTGTCACGCGAGAAGGACAGATTCGAAGCACCGTCCGTATCATGCAGAAAAGATCTAGCTGGCTTATAGTCGTCACGCAACACGTGCACACTTGACAGTAACCATCTCGTCAACAGTCGTTGAATGATGGATCATGCGCATTTGATTCAATGATGACAAACGCATGATTTATGCATCAGGTGCATTAGTATGTGCGCGGCCGAGGCCACTAAGCAAACACAAGGGATGTTCGTCTCTATCTTTAAATCAGCTTGCATGAGTCCACAGTGGGCTAGAATAACTTACTTACAAAACAACTTACTCAATCTGAGCTCAATAATAACTCGTGCGATTGATGCAGACTCTAACCTTTTACCAGGAGAAACCAAAACCTGGCCATCAAACTCTGCGTCTCCAAACATTCAGTGCTCATAAGAGCTCAGAAGACTGACTGCGCGTACACATATACGATCCTGACAACAGGAAGGATGTACATCACGGCAATGAGGAGATACGCTGGACCTGTGTACCGCCCGATATCTCGGCCGTACCTATGGGCCTGGTAGCGGCGCCCGTACTGGTATCTACAAAGCACCCACAGCAGCCCTAGGATCCCTGTAAAAACAAGCGTCTCTGCTTCAGCGGTCAGCTCTTGTACGACTTACGTTGAACATCGGAAATCGAGATGCAGAGAGTTTGGCTGTACAGCTCTCATGCCAATTCAACGAAGATAATCCGCAAAGCATATTGAAAAAGCATAGCCACGAAACCTCAATGCTGAGTGCTTTTTCAAACTCGAAACGATGATAAGAGCAGACTGCAACGGTGTCATCGGATCCTAGCCACTTTATCGTTTCTAGGGAGGCCGCAACTTTAGACATGCCAATTCTAGCGGCAACAAGTGGGCACCCTAAGGGGCGCTGGACCCCTGTTTTGTGACATAGAACTCGTAGTTGACTGCGCATTTACAATAAAGAACGTGACAAGCAAGACGGTAGAAGAGTCGGGGACTTTCCACTGCTCCGGGATGGGCCTGGTGCACGCTTGCCGCTTAGGCACAGAAAGCTGGCAACGTACAAAATCTGCAAAGTCTCACTTAAAGCATACACACAGATAATTGTGCGACACTGACAGGCGGAGTAAAGCTGCAGGAACCATCAACCGAAGCAATGGAAAGAAAGGAACCCATGTGCAGAAGGCAGATGAAAGCACTGAGAGCTGCTGAATCGAAAGAGAAGTGGCGAATCCTGCATCCCCAACGAGAGCCTTTCTACCATGATCTTTCTCCATCAACCTATTGTCAGTGGACATGTTTGGATTCCACGAATCAACATAAGTCTCTTGAACCTCACCCGCCAAATTGCCGTTGATGAAGATTGCACACAAAAACATGCTCATCAGGAATGGGATGTACTGCTCTAGCTGGTTCTCATACACTCTCACGCAGCGATCAAAGTCAGGGTGGCCTGACATGGCTGGGGGAAAGATCTTGTGCTTCCTGCAAGAGTTCAAATTGATGCTACAACAGTCAGCATCCAGTGGGAAGTTTCCAAAGCTCATATCAGCAGGTCAAGCGGAGGTTGTAGAAATGCGGCTTTGTTTGGTGCTCATCTGGCCTGGCCTGGCATTGACAAGTTTTTGGATCCTTTGGAGTTTATGCGACGCGGCACGCAAGCACAACAAATTGTTATGATGATTGCTGGAGCCGCCTGCGCTGACTGTTTTGACATGCGTGCCAAGTCAACAGCTTATTGGACAATCTGAATGATGTGAGCATCTTCAACTGTCTAGTTGCATATACTGATGCAGTATGTCCGGGAAGAAGGAAGGAAAAGGTGAATATGAATCAGGACCATGGAAGCAAAAGCGATGGACCCCTGCTTTGTCTGAACCAGTTCTGGCGACAATCTGGCAACTATATTCAAATTGTCTGCTTCCCAACAGTGCAATGAGCACAACCGCAATATATGGCACCGATCTCCAAATTTATGACATACAATTCGAAATCTTTGTTGACCACAGGGATCTCTTGGCTCGCATTCTGAAGCGTGCCGCAAAGTAACTCAATAATGCATCCTGGCTCCCGTTGAAGCTGGAGTGGATTCTGACGGTACAGAACTTCGCTAGAAGGGAGACTTACACTCGTGCCATCAAAAGGTCGACCATAAACTTGACATAAAGCAGGTGCGCCAAAAATGCAACCAGCGTTGGAGCAGCCAGGTTTGCCAGGAATGGGGTAAAGTCTTGAACCGAAAGCAGCGCATCTTGGACGCTGGCCGCCATTACTGTCATATCGCTTTGTCAGACGCAAACCTAATCTAGACTGCACCTTCGCCTAAATGGATGCAGAATTTACGCCCGGGAGCACGTAAAAGTATTGGAGTCAGGTTTCGAGCTGAAGCTCGGAATGAAGGTTGGCGGTCGTTGGAAGCAAGCTCCACACAACAAGTGTTTCAACACGGATGCTTGCGCAAGCTACACACAAAGCGTCAGTTTGCAAAGTGAGGGCAAAAATTCTTGCGAAGCGGCTGGAAAGGGAAGAATGCAGATCACCCTTCGAACCAATGCATGCCAGGTCTAAGCAGGGCGCACAATCTATGATTCTGCACAAGCCCCCCTTCCGTCTTCCGCCTCCTCTTCCGTCTATGGCAATCTTGATTCTGGACTAAAGTTTCTGGTGCCGCCAGAACCTGGTGCTTTAGCCTTTAGGCTTTACGGTACCGTAGCTTGCAAGTTGTGAAATTGTTGCTTCAGCCTCAGGCTGAAGTTCAGTGGGGCTGCATTGCCATCAGACTCTGCTGGCTGACTCCTGCATGAGCCTGGCCCGATGTTGACAGGGTGTCAGAGGAAGTGTCAAACTGGTGACATCAGGATGGTCCCCCAACTTCCAGAAGTTCATGGCAGAACGAAGCATGCTTACGTCGGCAACGGGCACGTTACCTTGCCTAATCATATATGATTTTCGATCGTGGACGGTCGATAGATTTGTCCTTTCTCCAGAACAACGAACTAGATTCTGCAGGATATGTCATGCATGCACAGATAAAGAATCATCCATTACCGTGCACTTTTCGCACCCTCAAAGTTGCACAGGCATTACCGTATTTGCACGAGCATCACGATACAGGAGCGCTAGATCTACCCAACATCAGATGCGAATGTGCCTTCCACCAGGCAGATTACTGGGATTCAAAACTACATAGGCTGTTCATTGCATCATGTCTAGCCCTCAGCAGCCGGTTCATAAGAGGAGGACGACAGGGGAGGAGGACGACGACGACATCGATCCAATGGTAGATCAGCAGGGGTGCGGGAAAGTTTACGCCAAGTTGGAGGTACATGGGAACCAAGTTTTTGCAGACAATGCTGCATTTATTGATGACCATTTTGTTTTTGGTCTGCGTGAGCCAGCTGGCATTGCGATCAGCCGCCGGCAGCCTTAGGTTGTGAGGACATCTGTATCATCAACCATTGAACTTCTTTTTCCTCTGCATTTTAAGGGTTTGTGAAGAAGTGCTTTCAATCCAGGCCGCTATCAATCTGAATCATGCTCAAATGAATCAATCGAGCCGCAACAGCAGATACATATTGCTGCTGTGGGGGCTTTTAGGGAGACCAGGGCGAATCCATTGGCAAGGGGATTGAAGTACACAAAGCAAGAATTCGCATATGTTTTCTGAATTCGCATATGTTTTCTGGAAGTATCTCAAAGATCACCATCTGAGCTGCCAAAGAATCATAGCAACACCTTTCTTCTTAGTAACGTCGATCACATTGAAGTACATTCCCCATATAGAGAAGTCTCCTTGGGTTCTCATTCGATTTCGCAACACCCCTCAGAATCTTCCAGGAGTCCGCCCAATCCTCCCCTCTCCATTGAGCGCATGGTACATGGATCTAAGAACAACATGGAAGGATTCTCGGCAACAGATGCAATTGTCCTTTAGTTGTCTCAGTATTTGCCACGTCCTCTCAGCAGAAGGTGATGGCAAGCTGATGCCCCTTCCTGCAGGAGTGTTTAGCTGAGCACGACAGAGACTGGCGGCAATGTCAAAAAGGTGAGATCCGAGGACTCCGCCTGGTGTAGTCTTCATTAGCAAATGTGCAGGCTTTACCAGGGACCGTTTGGGAATATTGCGCTTCTCACTGACTTGCTTTAGCCTTTTGGGCCCTTGACAGGAGGTCCTGAGAGTCACGAACTATGAATCGAAATGACTGGTAGGGTGTCCCCAGGCAAGGGCGCTTTTGTGCACTAAATAAGCGCTGCTGAAGGCGCTGCTGGTCAATCTCGCAGTCTTTGTTGTTGTCCGCTGTCCTCTGTCTGCAGTCTCAGTCTGACAACGCGTCTGATATCGAGCAGTTTGGCCAAATACTATCTCAAGCCGAAATTCTGGCCGTTTGGGCACTTTGAATGAAGCACCTGGTATCAGATGGCTTCCTCCACTTAGGCAGCCCACAGCAGTCCTCATTTCGTCCTAGCTTTCGAGCTTGTTCTCCAATATCGTGGCGAAACAAACCTTTCTAAGCTCTGATTCCAGCCGCCAACTTACACCTATAAAAAGCTTTTCAGGGCACGGGCTCGGTTCCAGGGATCCATTGAGCAAGCTTCCATCATGTCCAGACGGTCAGCCTTACAAGACACGTTACCGGTTCAGTATTCTTCTCTGAGGGATACATTTGCAATGTCTACAGAGGTGATGGCGCTGAGGGAGTGCTACGCTTCAGCTACTGCGTCGGCAGCAAAGAAGCCGGCGAAAGGGTCTTCCAAGGGGGGGTGAAGCATGAGTAGACACGAGGACCCCCCGAAACGGGGGTTGAATCCGTTCGCCGAGCCGCGCCCGTCATCCAGAGAAGAGCTGGTATCATTCTATGCGCAAGCGCGGGCAGCTCTTGACAGACTGACAGCATCTCGCCGTCAACGTCTTACCCGCGAGTGAGACCGTCACGACCTCAGACCGTCCTGCGTGCAGCAAGCTGTTCCTGCTTTCGTGCGATGATCCACCTTCCGTTGTACGGATTGGTGAGACAAGCGAGCGCTCCGTCAACTTTACTCAAAGGTTCTTCTCATCTCCTTCAAAACGGTGGCATCCGCACAGGACACCGTTAGTTGAGGCTGTACATGAGGGCTTTCAGTGAGACGGCTTAGTCTTTCGGGCTTGAGTAGGTTGTCAGCTCATAAGAAGGACAACCGGAAGCAGTCTGACGGCCCAGACTCTTCGGGCCTGGTGTCCTCAGTAAAAAAATGGGGCCTCGCGTCAACATGCACGACTATCAAGTCAACAGTTTGATCAAAACTTGAAAGCCCGCGGGAGCTGGAGTGGTAACATATGATGCGGTCTGGTGATCCAAAGCAATCAGTCAACTTGCATACTGCAAATGATCACGGAGATTCGATTGCCAACTGGCGGCAATTCTCAATATCATATATTGGGCACACGCATGCAGCTAGAGAGCTTGTCTTCATCATGTGTTGAATCGAACCTGCAGGCCGTTGGTATAGCTGGCATGTACTAAACTTGAAGTGGGCGTCTTGAAACCCGGAACGCCTGACGTCACTGGCATATAGCGACATTGAAGCATGCAAGGCTTTCTGGTGTTTCGTCGCCAAGAAGTTGGTATCAGAGTTTATGCCCCGAGCACTATAGGCCCTGCTAAAAGTGGCCGGTTGATGACGTTGTTTAGACGCCCTCTTTAACGTAGCATGCGATCGAGCTAGTCCAATGTCGTGCAAATTTGGACGCCAATGCATATGGCAAGCATGGTCGACGGGTAGTAATCTCAGACGATCGTCAGGCTTGGATTACTCTGGTATCTGGCATTTCGGCGAGAAGCTAGAGCTAGCTTTCAAGCCATGCGCCTCAATCAATGCAATTACGTACCGTACGTCAGGGCCAACCTAATCCGACCAATCTGATTCGTGTGTTCGCTCGATCTCCCCGGACTCATGCTGGCAGCGGCCTGGCAAACAATGACGGTAACTTCCAATTTTGCAACGATCGATGTAAGGCCGCCCACCATCATTTAGCTCACTGTCAATTGCTAAACATTTGATCAATCATACGCCATGTTACTCGGAGGACACTGATCAATCCTACGCCATGTCACGAAAGATCTGACCTCATGCACTCTCGTGCAGAAAGCATGAATTGACGCTTCCAAAGCAGGCACCCAGACTCACCCAGTACGTCTCTGCATCGACTGAGCGGCAATTCAAGCGCTCCCAAGCAGCTCACGCGAATATGGATGAAACACCGCCTTTAAGGTCACGTACGAGGCCCCAGAAACAACTCGAATCTGAATGTATGAGATCTGTTTTCGTTGCCAATTTCGAAATGAAGCAACAATATTGACGTTTATACCATCTTGAACTTCTTCGTTCCCTGTACCTTTCCTGTCCGAAAATCCAAGGCCACGTCTATAAACCGTTCGTTCTCTGCGTTTCGACTTAGCTGTACCTTGCCTTCGATCACGTCATCCTGGTCAACACGAACTGGCTCGTCTATGTACAAGATAGTTTGTTGCCAATGTGTAGGCTGCTTTTCCGGGCCTGTGGACAACGTGAGCATTCCGTCGCTTTTACCTGACCCGTTTTGACCTTGGAGCGTTCCCGTATCTTGTGACCTAGTACCTGTCTCAATTTCTACCTGTCCTTGCTTAGCTGACGCTACCATATTTACATCTGCACTGCCTTCGCTCCTGATCGGAAAATTGACATCGAACCACAAAACGAACCCGTGCAGTTCCGCCATCATCATTGACGTCACTTTGAACGCCGCCTCCACCCTGCTGACGTCATCCTTGGTCGCGCTCGTGCAGTCAATCCGCTTGATGACCGCCGGCCACGACAGCACGTTCTCTACCGACACTAGCCCCACCGCAGGCTCTGAGAGGACCGACTTCTTCGCTGACGGGATCAGTGACGTCATGTTGATCCCGTACACATCTTGCCAAAAGTCGATGCTGTTTTCGTACAGCTCAGGGTCACTAACTGGGTTTATGTACAGTGTTGCCACCGAGGGCAACATTAGCCCGCCCGGGTTAAGCCACCGGTCACGCGCGTAGATGACGCTGTCGAGCATGGACTCGTAGAGGAGTACGTAACCCATCCACTCTGAGACAATGACATTAACCTGCAGGAGCGAACGGGTGTATTAGAGGACGCCTTGACATTCGATGTGATCTGACTTTTCTTTGAGTCATCTGTCGAAAGGCATGGAGGTCAATATTGAGCAAAATTGAAGCATCGGACGAGCAGCTTTGCAATGGAAGACGAAAATATCCTCCTGAGTAGCAGAGTTGAAAATAATTACACCGTAAAGCTGCTGACAGTCCAAGAAGAGGAAACAGCCGACAGCAGCAAGCACAAAAGGATTCGAGGCGAGCTATAGTAGATCTGAGAGAGAGGTACAATCCGGAAAAATGAAAACGGTGCCAGCCAGCGAATTTTGCCTCAGACATCCAAGGAAGGAGCCGCATCCGCTCTCAAGCCCGGCAAGGCGAAAGCGCTCGGGACGGGTACTGCGAATGTTTCGAGAAACGACCCATTTGGACTTCTCATCATCGGCAAGGCAGGCTGGCGACCAAGCAAGCACAGATACAAAGGGCAGCATTTTCATTCTTTCTACTCTCACGGAGATACGAAGAAAAACGTCGTAGTGACCATCAGACAGTCAGCCGACAACTTCCAAGGGTGAATGCAGATTGGGATATGTGTTGGTAAAAGTAAGTCAAGAAAAGGGACTGACCGAAGGCAAAATCAGAAAAGAGGCGCTGAATTGACGAAAGAAGAGGCGCGTAAGAGCCTTTCAGTAAATCATGACAAGGAACGATTAGCACCACTGACTTGCCTGTGTATCTTACAGTTACCAAACACATTCCTGCAAGCAATCTTCTGGAGGAGGAGACATTGCAGACATGGCCACAAAAGAGACAAAAGATCATGGACGAGAATCTCCAACTTGGACAACGAAAGGGACAAATAATCATGGACAAGTGTCTCTGACTTGGATACGAACACTTCTGTTCAA
Source organism: Klebsormidium nitens (assembly GCA_000708835.1). Lineage (NCBI taxonomy): Eukaryota > Viridiplantae > Streptophyta > Klebsormidiophyceae > Klebsormidiales > Klebsormidiaceae > Klebsormidium > Klebsormidium nitens. The sequence goes on from DF237608.1 coordinate 13,437, forward strand.
CAGGCAGATTGCTTTCAGAAAGCATCTACTGCAAACATGGTCACAATCTCTGTAACCATAACCACCACTCTTCGGGCCCCTCCTTACCTTCTCAGGAAGCTCCACTTCCTCCATCTTTCCACGTATCACAGTGATGACGTCAGCAAAACCGTTGTCGGCCACGATGCGCTCTGCGTGCTCCGCAATCCCGCTGGCGTCCACTGCGTACACCTTGCGCGCCCCCGCGCGCGCGCAAAAGATGGACAGGATCCCAGTGCCACATCCGACGTCAAGAACCGCGCAGCCGCTGATGTAAGCAGCATTGCGCATGATCGCCTGCTGGTAGGTGTCCATGCGGGAACGGTCCTGGAGAAAGAATGAGCTACTTTCATAACAGGTTTTGGAAGTTTTCGACATTACAGCGTCTAGACGGTAAGGGTTTCTCAATATTTGTCCTCAGGCTGCCACCATGCGTCGAGCGGAAGAGGAACCTGTTGGAATAGAGAGAGGAAGTCTGTCACAGGACAAGAATGGGACCCTGATGCTAAGTTACTTCAAACTCTCGTATATGCAGTGCGCATTCATAAGCAGAGCCTTCTTTGATTGACCCAAATAAAAATGAACTGAAGCGTGAGGCCAATCCAGCATTGAAAATGGGAATGGGATTGTGCCAGTAGACAGGTCAACAAGGGCGGGAAAGATATCGCCCCTGTTGGTATTAGACTGACGCCTCGGCCTGCACGCAGGGGGGGAGGACGTTTGCTTTCTGCTTGACCCGACACCTGAACCGCATGGAAAAGCAGAGCAGTAACGCCTAGGGACAAGCAGACTTGGGGTGGTTGGACAAAGGATTGACTGAAAACAGACGGCGCTACTGCCAGCACAGAACATGGACAACAGAAATGTTTAAAAACTTTGCCAGATGCTGAACAATGCTTTTCTTTGATTTGCCAGAGTTCAGGGTGTGCCTGGCAGCGGATGTAATCAGAACATGTCCAAATTTAGATTGTTAAAAATGCCCGGAAGCTCACCTTCTGCAAACAGAAGACGCAAACACGCGGAAAGTTGCTAGGCCGTCAGATAGTGGTGCATGTTAAATGTCCTCATGGAAATCAGAACAGGTCTATGAAACAGATCATCATCCGGCCTGAATAACTTACAATTGGTATTGATCTTGATGGAAAAATTTAAACTAATTAACGAATCAACAAAAAGGTTCAGGGGATCACAATGCTTCCGCATACTGTTACCACTTCGGCCGGGTGCAGATATGGGGCATTGGAGTGGTTGTAACCTATTTATGTGATAATGTTTGAATGTTTCTTCCAGCTTGCCCAGGAGTCGTCACAGCTGGAATAGGCATAAACTTTCAAAGCTCTCCCGCAAAGTTCAATATTTGGACCTCCAGGTTGATTAACGGCAACTTCGAGGGCTGGAGATGCGGGACAAATGAAGTATGAAGACATTCAAAAGACTGCAACAATTTCCAAAAAGCCAATTCAAAGCAGTAACTATCCACTGACTTGGATATAACCACCACCACTTCTGCATCACACGCTTTCGCTGTGGACAAACCAACACCACTCAACTTGGGAGGCGGCTACTCAGGTGTTTACGTGAAAGGAACGGAGGTTTCTCTTCAGCGCTTCCGCAGAAACTCAAAGCGAGCTGGGATTATCCGGATCATCATTGTAGCACGCCTTCATAGCATCCAACGTAAAAAGTTTTTCAGAAACAACAATACGGTAGCAGACACAGAACCTAGATTCATCTAATCAAGCTGAAAATGAGCAACGAACAGTTTAGCAATGAAGAGGAAGTTGTGTGTGGTCAGAGCTGATGGAACTTCAGCTTAGGGTCAATCCTCAAGGCGTAGGGCCAATAGGACTGGGGCGACATGAGAGTCATCATTCCACACTGCGTCCAGAACTGCTTCAATCTTCAGAGCAAACATGAACTGGAGGCAAAAAGAAGCTGCATTTGTAGGTGAAAGTAAGATGAGTTTGAATACAAAATCCTTCAAGAAAACTAGCAAACTTTTAAAATACGAATCGATGCTACTCAGAAGGACATGCAACTGCAGGTCCAGTGTTTACATACAGAGGTAATCATTGCCAACCGAGAGCCAGAATGATTCATGTCTCTTTAAGTTCATCATGCGGGGCTGGCTACTTGACACTCCCTTCATCAGACGACCGCCAACGTTACTCACATTTTGAATGGTAATGGTGCACAACGTATCCACCACCTTTGTGAATGGAAAGAAGCATGAAAAACAATACTGTAAACACAAAGCACGTCGAATGATGTGAAGGAGGAAACGTTACAAAACAGTCTGCTACCCTGCTACAAAAGCTGGCGCTGTGTGCAGGCACCCTGCAATGAACACCAATGTCCAGACATACAATAAGCAATCTCCATTACCGCTGAGAACGTAAGACCATTGGTGCCAAGTCCCTTACCTTGATCATCTCCTCGTGAATGCCCGTGTTGGCATAGCTCTCGAAGTACACTTGATCGTTGGGACTGATTCCCGCCCCGATGGCAGCCCCATCGGTGCTAGTGCGGCCTGCGCGCCCAGCGGACTGCTGAAACCGCGGCATTGCAGTTGGATCAACGCCTCATGATGGAAAGAGGGAGCAGGAGCACAAGCAGGGTGGCGGCGACGTCGTTAGAAGCGCACATCAGCAAGAACTATTCGCAGCCGGCAGCTTTTGCTGCACAAATGCGCGCTCAAGATGACGTACAAAAGAGAAACTTAGAAAGCCAAGTTTTCAAGTTGTAGTTTGTACTCGCAACTTGCCGCCATGCTGGATATGTCGGAAGTTCCAATCTGCTCGCGCACAAGTTGTGTCTATTTCTGCACGAATCTGTAAAATCATTGAATATTTGCGGAATTATCGTGGAAATATCCTCTGCCACGGGATTTCCCTTGTCAGGCCCCGGGGTCCATGGGGATCTACCATACCTACAATCTGACCACCTATCGGTTAAACCTCGGTCGGGGTTGATTTTGCGCTACCGCTGCCGCGTAACCGAAGGGTGGGACAAACTTGACATGCCAGTCAAACCAGTGGTAGACCGTAGGATTCATGAGGGGCAAGCGGTTAAATCTGGGGTTTGCATCATAATGCAAATACTTAAATACTCGTCCCCCGGTATGCCGGTGGGTAGGGTACCGTGATATTAAAGGTACGGTCAGTTTACGGCCTTGACCAAGACCCCGTTGATAGGTATTGCGGGTTACCGATACCGTGCACACTGCAGTCCCGGCCCTTTCTTCATCTCCAATTTTCTACACCCCAACGTGTATGACGGTGTCATGACCGGGTCCCCGGCGCCCGCCTGGGCCCTGGAGGTCGGGTCACCTTCATATGCACATGGGCCATTTGCCGGACGGTTGGCTGTCGTTGGCCGATTCGACACCACGTGGCGGATAAACTAGATATGATGATTGGATCTGACAAATTGCAAACGACTAGAATTGCCTTTTTGGGGCGACAAAATACTCTGCTCAGGGCGACGTAAATCATCCGTCGTAGGTGGCGTTGTCGCCGTTCCTGGGCGCGGCCCCCGCCTCGACACTGGCCGCCAGCAAAATCGCAGCGAATTTTGGGCCCGATCGGAATTCAAATTTGCCTTTCTGTCGAGATCCGGAAATTGGATTCTGATGTCACTCAGGAGTCAGTACCAGTCACAGGACTCGCGGGGCAAATCAGTTGATTCACCTTCGGGATCAAATGCAATGCGACTTGAGCAATGTGGGAAAGAGCAATGCAGGTTTTGTAGCTAGTGAGCTGGGAATGATTCAGGAGCGCTTCCAGAATTTTTGCTTTGTGTGTCCACGGTGTTCGAATCCCTCCTTGGTGTCTGTCTTTCTTCTCGGATCCTGGAGCATTCCAAGATCAGGCTTCTTGACGAGCTGACGAGCTGGAAATCGTTACCAATAAGCTGTGGAGCTTGGGAACAAGGGGATTGCCACAGAGGGCAATGCTCTTGGCTGCTGATCGTCTTGTTGTGATCATCTGGCTCCTGGTCGTAGGCAGAGCTTCCAAGAATTGTATGAGCAGCTTCAGCAGCGCCGATCTTAGGCTGTAGCTTTTGATTGTTCTTCTTGTTCTTTACCAAGGGCAGCCTTGTACGGTGTGCAGACGCTCTGGTTGGTTATCTACCTAGCCAGAATAGTTGTAGCGCAAGAGATACCTGCTTGTGCCCCTGATGGCGTCACGCTGTGTGTGAGAGCAATCTTACAGAGGGCCTTCCTTCAACTTGGTCTTGGTGACCTGTAATCTCTCCGCTCCGTTAGAGCTCCCTTAGAGCAGGCTGTGGTCTCAATGATAGGGCAACTCTAGTCAGCAAGCCTGGCAGCACGCCTCCCCTAGGGGACTATCGAGCATACTCTTTGATCTGGGTTTGGCGGCCAATCTTCTGTGACGCTTAGTTAGGACCACTTACTCCCCCTGAGGATGACGAAGCTCTCAGCAAGCGAGAAGGAGAAAACGAAGCTGCGAGAGCGTCAGCGTCGAGCCATCACCACCAAGATTTTCACAGGTCTTCGGAAGTACGGCGGCTTCAATCTTCCGTGAGTGGATGGCATACAAGAATTTGAGCTCATTCATGTGAATGCAAGTAGTCGATCGCTGTGATCCCAATAGTTGGGTGTCAACATGCCGCAAGCAGTTTGGCTGCTTTCACCATGGTTGACGGAAGTTCTGGAAATGCAGAATTTCTGCCTCACTTAGAACCTACTTTCAGTCAGCTGGTTTGCTTCCAGAAGCTGAACGGAGCAGATTTGCACCAGCATTTGCCTCCAAGTTGAGATGTGCCAGAATGTGTACTTCTGCAGCCAGAGCTGTTTGTTGATCACCTCAGCTGTGGATTCTGTGCAGGCCTAGAGCAGATATCAATGATGTTCTGAAGGCTTTAGCAAATGAGGCGGGCTGGATTGTGGAGCCAGATGGCACCACTTACCGGAACAGCACGGTGAGTGGGCCAAAACACAGTGCAACAGCTCTTTCGGGCTGCCTGAGGGTTTTGAAGAACCTGTCATCGCAGGGTCGTTGTTGATTCCTATAAGCAGATGTTTTGGTAATGAGCATTGCCTTCCCAGTGCCCTTTTTTCTGGTGATTGGCCAATAGCTTAGAGTTCCATTGATCTTCGCTCCTCGGTCAGGCAGTATCCTCTCTTCGCAAGCGCTCGTAGTCTTTGCAGACTGCTAGCTGACCCTGAACTACTAAACATCCTGCAGAATGCGTCGTTTTGGTAGCATCAGTAGTCAATCTGCTTACTAGAATTTCAGAATGGAATCTGGTCACCCAGTGGCAACAAAATAAGCTGTCCAGAATCGGTGATTGACTTGATAGAAACACTGTCACCTTGAAATTACACGTTTGGAGCAGACAATTATTGACGGAAGCATTTGGAGCAGAAGTCGTGTGATCCGCCTATTCAGGGCATCTCAGGAGCAGCTTGTTCTTTTGGTGGTGGTTCCTGGCGTCCCTGGCTGAACTATAAACGAAGGCTGCAGAACTCTCAGAATGACCCGTCGTCCCCCTTTTGCTCTCCAGCCCAATCATTGATTCGTGCACATTGCAACCATTCACATCACCAGGGTATTCGAGAACACAGCAAAGCCGCCCAGCATGACGACGTGGCACACTCAGAGAGAGAACTTCTGGGGAATTGGGACTTCTGGGGAATTGGGAGCATCAAGAGACCTATTCTTTCTGCTGAAGCACGGCGTTCATTGTTTGCCCAACAACCTGGCAGGGATCTAAGCTTAAGCGTTAGTGTTGTCAACCCAAAAACCTCCAATAAATGTCTCGTAATTCAAACAAAATCCCGAGCCCTTGTTTAATAAGGTCTTTCCCCAAGCTTCCTGCCAACCACCGGACTGGAGCTCTGGCAACTATCAGAAAGCCTTCGAACGACCTGCTGTCAGTCTTCTCGTCCTACTCAAACGTTGGCGATCGCCGCTGTAGAATCTGGCGATAGCCTCTTCTGGCGGCGCTTGCTTTTTACCACCCCCCCAAATAATATCAATCCTCTGCCCCTATCCTGCCACTTTTTTGCAGCCCCTGCAGATCGGCACGGGTAGCCACGCCAAGAACTTCTTACCATGCGGCCCCCGAAAACTTCTTGTTCGATTGAACACGCAAACTTACCATCTGCAAAAGCATCCACCGCTGCAGAACTGTCCCATCTGCAAAGCAACCACCGCTGCAGCACTGCAAGGAGTATCCTCTCACCGGACCCCTCATCCAAACAATATCCGTACAAATCACTAATTTCTGGTCCGCCCCCCCCTTTCCCCAGCCGCTTCAAAACCGCATGGACGGTGGCGCCAGTGGTTCTTCGCAGCGGTACCCGCCAATGGCGCCCGACGGCCCATCCTACCGCACCCTAAACGCCAATGAGGGGCACGATCCTGCGAACCGGGGGGGTCAAAGCGAGGGGATGCGACTAGAAAGCGGAATCCCAACGACGAGCCACCTCCTGGGGGGCGGGCTTATGGGCCCTGGTGCGCAGGGGGGGGCGTCGCCATTTCTGATGGGGGGGATGAACGGGGGGTACGGACGGAGGGAAGACGGGGGGTTGCAAGGGAACCAGGCAGCGATGCTCAACGGGTTGAGGTTCTCCCAAGGAGGTGAGCGCCTCTCGCATTTGAGTCCTTGACTGGTTGCTTTGCGAGGTGTGAGTTTCAACATTGGACAGTGGTAGGCACCTTCTATTTTGATGAGGGAGCGTTACAAGTCCCCTTTTCTATCGAGAGACACAAAAGAGTTCTCGGATGTGCTCTTTGCTTTGACACCGTTTGAAGTGATTCAGCTCATCGAAGTATGCCACCGTTTGAAGTGATTCAGCTCATCGAAGTATGCCATCAGGCGTTACTTCCAGGAGGCACTTCCTCATCAGAACTCCCTCTGTGGTTTCATAAACTTCTCGTTCGCTTGTTCTTGATGTCACGCGCTTTGCTTTTGGCTGCCTCCTACCCTGCTTGGTTCACCCGCGACTGGTTGTCGCTTTCCCGTGGTTCGGTGAATGCGGGTGTAGTATTTCCACAGTTCCTTGCATCATACCAGCTTAGTATGATTCTGCAGGCAGCCTGTCTGCGTACAGAGAATCTGTTTTGTACCTGCAAAGAGAGTGTCTCTTTTGTGTCAGAAAGAGAAAGTCGATGCAACCAGGGTCCGCCCTCGAACATAATCAAGGAAAGCTTGCTTGCCCGAAGTCGGGCGCGGCCTATCAAAATAGGCGTCTGAGCATGTGCCTTTAGGAACAGGCTGTCATGTCTATCCGTTTCTTTACCAATTTCTTGGAAGACGTTGTCTTTTTCAACAGGTACAATATCCTCGTTCTCTTGCCGGGCAAGACTTCGTAGTCCTCAGTCAAGCTCGCTCAGCGTGCCCTTTATTTATTATGCTGCAGCAACAGATTGCTGGTCCTGTACCAATCGTAAACCGTTCCAATCGCAAGAATTTTGGTGTACGCTGGTCTTGACAAGTTTCTTATTTGACACCAGGTCCGGACGTTTCCTACGGCCTCGGAATCAGCAACCAATCGGCGTCGCTGATCCACCTCCAATTGTCGGACCGACGGGCGGCCCTCGGAACCTCTAGTCAGCTAGACAACTTCAGCAACGTTGGGCAGAACATTTTTCTTTCCCCGGGCCAACAGCTGTCACTAGGGCCCCCTGCGGGTGGAAGTAAACCGGAGTTGTCAGGGAGTCCTTTGCATGGGCAACCCGGAGGTCGGTAGCCCGCTTTGTACAGGGCAGGTGACTTAATTTGCGCATGCCAGTTTAGAGAGGGGGCGAGAAACGCGTGGAAGCAAGCGCGACCCAAGCGATACTTCCCCCTTGTGTGTGGGTGTCACATGATGCTGGCTGAATGGGCGCGACATTTGACGGCTGCTTATGAAAAAGCCGATGCTTCTCGTGGCCCAGCGTAGTAGGGGCTACCGAAAGGCGGCAAAACGGGGAAAGCAAGAGGAGGTGTCACGGTTGTAAGGACCTGCGAGGTATTCTTAGACCATTCTTTCCTTAACTAGGAGTAGGCGAGGACTAACTTTGACAATGGATGAGTTAGTCCCCTGAAAACGATTCTTTAGCTCCCGGCGGTGCCGGTTGCAATAGCATAGCATAGTTCAGCTTGTCCTTTAGCGAGATTGACAATTCGTATGTCTGTCCTCACTAGTTTGCCTGCAGGCAAGCCTGTTGCTTGTCGAGCATGCAAAGATACTTGAAAGGGTTGAAACATATGATTCCATAAAGCTACGCGATTTGTCAACTTCAAGCGTTTCTTATATGCACAATCATAGAAGCTCGCATGTTGAGCATCACCGTGGTCGCACAAACTTGTAGAGAATCTTCGTTCCTGGCCCGGGGGGCTGATTTAATAAGTTTCACAGCCACCGCCGTGTCACGTTAAGTTGCATGGGAACATTCAGGAGCAAAGCTAGCCAGTTATAGCTAACCCTAAGTCTTCCCAGCGGCGCGCGCGCGCGCACGCCACACGTCCGGACGATCCGGGACTCACTGATGCATGAGCTTGGCCGGGTCGATCGACGCTCTTGCATGCCATGCATGGTGCGCTTAATGTACATTTGAGCTCAAATAGTCATATGGTGACCGAGCTTAATATCTGAGTTTTGTACATGGTGGTAAGTTGTTTAATACATGCGCGCGCGCATTGCGTTCAGGGCCGCGCCCGCTGTATAAACAATGTGCATGGCCGATCGTAGCATATGAGTACATGAACTTACGTGCACATAGTGAGTCGATCGTTCTCTGAGCAGACAAACTTCGGAAACGCGGGCCGCGCGTCGGACCGTCGGCCCAAAGGCCATGTTTCTTTGCACTTTTGTTCCTTTCGAGTTCAATCCTTCCTGCTGCGCGGCTAGCATAAAAGTGAACTTAGCCTTCCGGAACCGATCTTTCCCGCGCCGCTTGCAGCGATCAGGCATCCAATTGCCCTTATTCACTGTGCAGCACGCGCATTAGGAAGGCCGTTAGAAGTTAGTACACAACGGACATTCATTGAATGAGAGGACGTAATTAGACCAATTGCATGGAAGCCCGTCCTTTGCACTGATTGAAATGGGTCGCCTCCTTAACGAGTTCTATCTCCAGCCTATTCACAAGATCATTCGGCATCATTGTCTCAAAGTGCAAGCGACTTCGCACGCGGAACCTTCTCATACTCACAAAAGACTGGACCAAGATTACGCTGCCGGCAGACTGCGGCGTCGATTTGTTTATTCTTTAGTTTCGTCCGCAGCCGGCGGCCCGGGCAACTCTTTGAAAAGGAGGTCGTGCGCCAACGCCTCCCAAGAGATGGTCAACGACATGAGGCAGCACTTGAGGTTCGTCTCGTCGGGGACGTCTTGGGTTGCCGCCAAATATACCTGCAGTCAGGGCATACGACACTTGCTGACTCGGAACCTTGCAGATTGCAAATCAGTTGCTTCGCAGATGATCCGGGGCTCGACAGGCTTTCTGCTTCTGTGCTGAAGTACCATCGTCTGGTCCAAATTGTCATACAGACTTGCGGACAGGAAGTGTTTCGCGAGACTAGCTCCTCACTTCACTAAGCACAAGTTCACCGACCTGGCAATTGGCTTGAATCAATCCAGAGACCTCCTCCAAAAGAACAAAACTGCATAACGGTCTGGTTTTAGACAGGAACCAAAGCAAGGCGATGATGCACAAACTGGTTCCTCCGGAATGACGAAGACCTCCGACGGATCCCCATCGACATCCCTCGACGTCGTACCAGCTTTTGTAGCCTCCTTCGAAGCATCCTGAAAAGCCTTGTCCCAACAAGCCCTGCCCTGAATCGTTCTTTGCAGATCAAAAAATCAAATGGACTCAAGATCATGATGAACTAAAGACAGCCGAATATTCACAAATTAATCGCAACTTGCAACTCAAGAGCATCAAGCCCTCAAAACCTCACCTGAGCTAGATTGCGTGCAGTGGTTGCTGCCGCTGCCGCCGCCTTTTTGGCGAAGTCCCCAAACCCTAGCCGCTTCTTGTTCTGCTCCATCTCGAACCGCGCGGTCGGACTGCTGGCGTCGTCATCGGTTGACGGTTGCGGCTCTTCACCGCCTGTCTTGTCGGCCTTTGTTTTTGAGGAGCCCTCGCTTTCTGAAAGAGAACAGATTGGCGTTCGTTCACACGTTTCCACAATCCGTAAGCAGGGGAGGACGCAGACCTTGATATGCTTGTAACATTTTTTGTGTCTGGTGGGTCCTCGCCTATGGAAGTAAAACCACAACCAAGTCTTTCCGTCATTCTAACGACCGGAACCTTCTGAAGGCGAAGAAACATTTTGATTTCGATGCGATGATGAGAGGGTCACCGACAATCACTTTCAAGCATGTTCTTAGTACATGCATCGTGAGTCTGATTGTGTTGTCCCTTCAGAAACGGGAAAGCTTGGAAAGTTCGTCGCCCAACAATTGAAAAAGTTGTTGTTGCTGAGATCGCTCAGCGCATGTTCGAATAAGGCGTAAAAGCATCTCCGAGAATAGCCCGTACCTCGCACTCCCGACCCTGCCACGTCAGCCTGAGATCTGGGAGAGGTCCAAACAGAGCGGTCTAAGAATCCGGCAAAGGTCCGTACCTCGCACTCCCGACACTGCCACGTCAGCCTCCCCCCTGCCCCCTGGTCCCCGCATCACCAGTCGCTCCGCCCGGCCGGACGTTGCGGTGAAGAGACCGCCCATGCGGCCGCGGCCGCCTGGAACGAAAAAAGGCTCCAGTGTGAACAGGCGCTCAAAGGACGTCAGCAGACACCAAAAAACGCGAAGTCAAATGCTTGCACCACCGTTCTACGTCAGTGTTACGTCAGAGAACGCAGAACACGTTGTGTCGAACCCTTGCACTGCCTTTCCATCTGAACATTGATACGATCAGTGGACAGTTCTCCTTTGATCGACGAACCCCGAAACCCAACGGATGTGAGTGCCGTACATAGTTTCTTTCTTTCTTACTAACTTGTCGGTTGGAGCATCGTCCTTCAGCCGAGATTGCAACTCTCACTGGCAACACTTGAATCATGTGGAAGGATTGCTCCCACAAAAGACACTACTTTTGCCCGGGCTCTTTTTGTCTGTATAAACCCTGCTTGTTCCTACAGCGACAGCCCACTTGAAAGCCCTTGGACTTTCCATACCAGGGCCGTTCTCTCCGTTTCATCACATTCTTTACCTCCGAAAAGCCGAAAGGCAGCTGACTGAGATCAGCACGGGACCTTAGCCGTGACATGAACATTCTTGACATACTCAGGACACCTCCTCGATTCTATTCGAGAGGGCAGACGTTTGAAAAGCAGCTGCGTTGCTGAAGAAGAATAAGAAGCTACGAGGCGGCGCCCCTAGCGAAAGAGTTGCTCAGGTGAGCGTTCGACACTCACTGTTGAACGCCTCCTTAACCAGGTCGTACCCCACAAAGCCGGAGAATAATGTAACCTGCACAGCAGCGCACCGCACACTTTGAGTTTCAACATTTGAGGAGAACGCCGGTAAGGAGGCAATCAACAAAAGCTGATTGGCTTACACGTCATCCGTGGACATTTGCAGACGAGGGGAAATAACGTTCTGGAGTTTGCTGGCAAAGGATTCAGATCGGGGAGTCGGAAAGTAATTTTCCAGGCCAGACGCGACGTGAAAGCAACAGCGAGGTGTCTGCAAAGGAACGACTGACTGGGCGTCTCAATGCCCACAGCTTCAATACAAAGCTTTCTTCAGACAGCGGCGATGGAACAAGAACACAAAAAAACCTCTGCATGATATCTCCAGGCTTCACCCAATCTGATCTGTCCTTCAAAGGACGGCAGGAAAAGCAGCCGTTCTCACTTTTGGCGAGGTCCCAGTTTCCTCCAGGACGTTCGCCTCTTTGCTCGTCCGGGGGGTGCCGCTGTGGTCGCTGCCCGAGAAAGCCGCCCCCCCGTTTGCATTAAGCAGGACGCAGAAGCAGTGGTCGGGGTCAGAGATAACCTGCATACGGTTAGCACTGTTTCAGCGACATCGACGTGGAGTTAGAAAGGGACCAACAGTCACGAGTATGCACCAAAACATCTTTCTGCGCCTTTACGTCAAACAATGTTATCTCCAAATCTCCCGCCGCTCTGCCAAACGGTGACTTTCACGCGTCGAACTAGAAAAGCGACATCAAAACATCTTTTTGGAGCCTTTACGTCAAGCAATGCTATCTCCCTATCTCCCGCCGCTCTGCCAAACGGTGACTGTCACTCGTCGAACTAGAGAAGCGACGATGCTGGCCATAAGAGCTGTGTCTCGAAAGGCGGCTTCAAGCACAACCAGACCTGCTTAAGAAGAGCGGGAAGCACTAGTTTATCTCACCACGGAGTCAAAAGTGTCGTCGTAATCGTCGACAGCAAAACAGATGTCTGGATATGCGGGCGTGGTTTGCGAGGCCTGCAACGGAAGAATCGGCCTTCAGCATTTTCATTGAATGCGGTTCTCAAGCACTGCTTTGCTATCCAGCTTAGCGTGTGGATTGTAGATTCAAACTGACAAAGCGGTACCGTCGACGACTCTAGGATGGTGATGAAGTGGAGAAGCGGGGACGGGTGCGGCTCTGGCATTTGTCGAGATTGCGTTTTGCGTTCTTCTACGACCTTCACCCGGTTTCTTTCCTTGCCATCCAAAAGGGCTTCCATTCAATGGAAGTGAGCCTAAGAGATGCAGCACTTGAGAAATACCAGTTCCAGGTCCAAGAAAAAGTCAAGTCAATAAAATCCGTGTTCCATGTCGGACTCTTTCGTGAATACAAGTAAGGAGCTCATGAAAGATCCCCTTACAGGACCCATGAGCTTTTCCGCAGAAGACACACTCCGTGTTGCAGGAACGCAGTGATTGACAGATGCTATTTCATCTACTGGAGCAAGAGGTTGGCCCGCTATGGCAAAACGAAGTGCAAATTCAAGCTTCGTGAAGGCTCTACGAACCTACGAGCCCCGCTATACCACCAAAACTGAACGGCCGTTCTGCGTCTTCATTGCAGGTAAACAAGCTAACAATCGACCCCGAAGCCAGTCTGTATCCACGAAAGTGGAGCATGATACATTTTGCACCAGCTTGCAAGAGCCAGAAAGGGGAGCAATCACGGCAGAATAAGAAGATGTTAAAGACGAGAAGCAGCGAATCCTGAACGGGAAGGATGAGCGACGAGAGGGGAAGGACGGATGCGAAGCTGACCTTTGACGTGTCCATGTCAATGCGCGCACGGCTGGGGGAGGCATACACGGTCTTGGTGACTTTGTACAGGGGTGTGACGGGAGCGCCGCCAGCCTTTCGGTGAAGCTCCAAAGCCTTGCGACTGGAAAGGAGCGGGAAAGAGTCTGCACCAAACTGTCTGTCGACTGACAATAATCTGACTGCCTTGCAACATGGGCAATACGCTGACGTCATTGAATATTGCCCGCCCACCTTCCGGTGATGCCAAAACGTTGCGATTGGGAAAGAACGGGAAAGAGTTTGTCACAGAGCTTTCCTTGCTGAGTGCGAATGCTCTGTCTGCCTTGCAACATGGGCAATGCACTGACGTCATCGGATAGTATCTGTCATACTGCCTGCCCTGCGGCAATGCTCCATTTCCTTGCGAATGAGGAACAACGGAGGAGGTGTAGCTTCCGTACTCCTTTCTGATCGCTGACGATCTGACTGGGCGACCCGTTGACCCCATTGCATATGCTAACTGGCCCACAAGTGTCGCTCTGTCGACTGTTGCTGTGCCTCACGGGAGTGAGAAACTACGAGAGAGCCTTTGGTATAGTCTTGGAAGCTCTTGTCTAGCAGGCATTCGCTTCTGATAAGACTTTTTTCCGCTTTTCTATAGGAGGTCGTCGGCACTTGCTGGAAATCACGCGCAATCACCGACGGCTTTCAAAGATCTAACGGCCCGGATCCGGTCGGCAATATGATGAGGGTTTCCGTACCATGAAATCTGAACAGAAATGTGCAAGTCCTATGAACAATCAGTGCCCAGATCCGTTACGTAAGAAAAGGAAAGACGTCTGGCTTACCTGCAGACCGCGACTGTGAGCGCGAACGTGGTATGTGCAATCAGGTTGAGGTAGAACGTCCGCCGCCAGTCGACGACGAACTCCCGCTGGTTGCTCTCCGAGTTGGGCCCGCCCTTGGAGCTGCCCTTTCCCAGCACCGACGACAACTGCGAGAGATAAACGTTACAAAGAATGACCAATATGCAGTTCATTCGAGAAAAGGTTGGGAAGTGGTGATTCGAGGTGGCTCGTCGTTCCTGAAAAACGAGAGGTCGTTTTGGCACTCTTAGAGGTAGCGGAATGTCACAGGCCTAGAAATCCTCTGTCTAAACGCCCTTGTGTTCTGAGTAACCGTCTGACAGTCATGCGCTTCATCCTGTGCCGATTGTGACGGTGAGTGAGTGTAGAAACGAACTTTGAAAAGCCCCTCACGATCAAAAAATGCACTTGACAAAGCGATTGCTGCCCCCAAGTCGATGCACGAAGCGATAAAAAGGCCGAGTATGAAAAAAAGTATCAGCTACAAAAAGAGAACAGAAATAAGGGAGAGAAGAAGAACCAGGAAACCTTACGTCCGGCTGCCACCGCTTGACGAAGAAAGGCGCAAGTCGGCCTGGCCCCTGGACGCCGGACGGCGTGAGCTGTCCGAGCTCGTCCGCAAGCTGCATCCGGTCTTCCAGCATGACACTCTGCACGGCGGAGCAGGCTGCTGATGTCAGGAACATGGACGATGGTGTCAATGAGGTAAAACGGTTTATGCGGACGTTTGTTAAAATGACTGCACCAATTGCCAAAACGATCATAACGATTCGGTACCGATTTGGAGGTGACTATCCCATAAGATATGGCGGTTGATCGGCACCTTCAAAGAAACAGACGTGACATGGTGGTTCAAAGAACCTTGATCAACGGAGTGAGCATGCTTGTGTTCACATTGAAAGACCATGACCTGAAGTTTGCACGTTAAGGTCTTAAAGCGAGGTCGACGAAGGCACTTTACTTTCAGAGTGAACGTAAGAAGGGAAATCTCGAAATGGAACATTCTCCTGCCCCTTTTATGCACGAAATTGAATCTTCCTCTAGCGGAGGTATCCGCTAGTAAGGCAAAACCACTTCCATCTTCTAGCAATTTGCCTGGAATTCAAGCCTGAAAATAAGCGCTCTACATAAACGACCTCCAAGTCCAACCAGTCCAGACACGACTGCCACTCACATGCTTCCTAACAAAGAAGAGCATGTCGTCCTGTGCTTTCGACCCCTTGGCCGCCCCTCGTACGAAGAATGTGTCCACCAGGTCCTTCCAGTATTTGCTGCCCCCCTCGGACTCCCCGTCTGCCTGCACCGCCTTAGTGGCCAGCGCGGGATGCAGAAGCGAGTCCGAGTGCTTTCGGACGTCATCAAGAAGCGTCCGCCTGCATTTGTGATGAGCAAGTTTGTGACACACGAACCGATTCAGGAGAATGGAACGTCCTTGTGTTCGAATGGTGACGTAGGAGCGAGTCGGAAGGTTCAAAGGAAAAGTGTCCGCCCAATTCACGGGACCTGGGCTTTGAAGACAAGCGACTTGATAAAGAGGAAGGAAGTAGTGGCAAAGCCTGCAATCAATCAACTCCCTTGTATTCTGATGGTGACATGTAGGAGCGAGTCGGAGGGTTCTAAGGAAAGTGTCCGCCCATTTCACGGGACCCGGGCTTTGAAGGACACGCGACTCGATGAAGAGGAAGGAAGTACTGTCGAAGCCTGCAATCGGCAACTGGCGTTGTAGAGAACGACTGAGAAGACGGAATGTAAAGACCGATGGTTGAGGTGGTATGAGAACCGAGTTCAATTGGTCGAACGTCCTCCAGAACGTCGCCTGCAAATGGCGGAAAATCTGAGCTGTAGTGAGAGCGACTTAATAAGGAATGGACGTAGAGGGGTCGTTGAAAATAAAGAGGAAGACGTTTCTCTCTTATATGAAGGAGCGAGTCCAGAGTTTTTGGGCGTCCACTGAAAGCACCGACTGCGACCAGTGAGAAAGTAAGATTCAGGAAGCGATTTTAGGAAGATGAAGGAAGTTTTTAAGAAGTGTACGCGTGCAATTCATAAGCAAGGCTTTGCGGTGCTTCGAAAAGAACAGAAGAGTCTGTTTTGAGGTATGGAGTATGAGTGCTCTTGAACAAGCTCAAAGAGGGCCGCCTGCAATCGGTAGGCAAACTCGCTTTGATTAAAAGCGACTCGATTCAAGTTGGAGGAGTTGCGAAACAAGGAACAGGGAGCCTTTGGAACAATCAAACATCTCAACTTACTTTCAGGTAGTTGGTTGTGCTGTTCAATGGAGTATCAGGATGACGTAATGTGACTTTGTCTAGATGACGGACACCTCATCTTCAACACTCGAGCCTACAATGTAAAAAGTAGTCTGAAGAATCAACGTGTTGTCTTTTCAGGAAAGAGTATTCTAAAGTACTCAGCGTGCTCGCCTAGAATCAGGTGCAGTCTTCTCTTCGGCGGACCCCTCCTCCACGACTTTTTCTTTGCCCTTGTCTTGACTGGCACTCTCCACAGGCAACGCCGCGGCGGCACCACCTTCTTGTGCACTCTTGTCTGCATCTCCTCCCCCATATGCTTCAGGATCGCTTGCTCCAGACGGACCGTCCAACTCGGCGGGCTTAGTGGACGCCATGCTTTTGGTAGCCCTTTGAACAGTCTGCACAGAATAGATTGATTAGCTTCTCCATGTGATCAGAAACATCTCAGTTCATCTTAGATCAGACCTATGTTGAGGTGTGTAAATTCCGCGGGCTTGAAGAAAGTAGAATTTAGAACCCAGAACTAGCATGCTCCGCACCCGTCCCCACCCTAAACCCCCACCCTAACTGAAGCCGTACCAGGCAGTGAGCTAACTCAAAAGAACCGGAACAAACGCAAATTCGAAACTACTCAAGACTACTGATCAGGACCTCTTTTCAATGGTTATTGTATCAACAACTAAGGGTTTCAAACTGCCCAAGCAGAGCAGAAGAAGTTGTCAAAGCGAGGCGCTCCCTTTGCACTCTCGTCGTTCATGGAGTCTGTGCTGTGATTGTGTTTCACTGCATTCTGAAGAATTGGCCGGGATTGTCAACCGTCTGGTTGTGTTGAAAAGGGAGGTGAATGCAAAAATGAGAAATCACAAAGCAGTAGACAAAACCTGCTACATGACCAACAATCACCTCAATACCCTCGAGGATCTTACTTTCCAAACACTTTCTTGAATCAAACTCAACGAATGTGAAGCTTTGGGCGTGTTTGAAAAGTTTAAAAAGCCCAACAAATGACTGAAAACAAACAACAACGTCCCATAACCACAAGAGAGAAGCTTGCCTACCCTGCCTTGTTTCAAACCATTCAGCAATCTGCGAGATTGGCTGCTTACAATGCAGAGACTTTGCAAGAGCCTCGATCACCAAATGGGCGCTCGAGAAACGACGCCCTGGCCGTTTGCAAATTGCATGCAGCTAGGATTCGGAGATGATTCTGACTTTCAGCTAGCTAGCTCTCGCGTGCTCCCTCGTCCTTCCGGCGTTGCACAGCACTTGCATGGTTCCGCCGCTTTGGTAGAGAATGGTAACGGAATCAGAACGAAAAGCATAATCGACGGTCCCATCAGCCCCCTTGAATCGACGGTGATAAGTAGGGCCCGAAATTCCGCGCCATCCCCTCCTCGAATTGCGCGTTTTAATGGACGGTGGAGATTTAATCTTGCAAGGCCTTGCTTCCATCCAAGATTCTCAGAGAGAAGAGCGCAATGCATCTCGTCCGTTCAACTCAAAACGCCCTAGACCGACGGCAGCAAACGGTTTCAGTCGCATGCAAGTCGCTTTCAAAGAAAGGGACGGGAGGCAGTCCTGTGCGAGTGCAAATGGGCAGCGTCGCGAGTGCAATCGCGGCAGACATTTCTGGCCTCGAGTGCAATCGAGGCAGCCGATACTTACTCAGTTACTGCTTGCCGCAACTTGCAGCAGATAAAAGCAGAGGAATTTGAGAGGAGAGACAAAAGTGAAAGTACGTCGTGCAAAGATGGAGACGCTTGAGAAAGATGGGATTGAGCCAAAGGCAGAGCCTTTTGCAGCTTCGGTTCGCTCTCCCCGCAAAGCCGTCCCTGCAGGGGCTTTGATCATCGACCTAGACGAGGAAGATGAGTCCGCGGGTCAAGGGGTGACCCAGCTGGAAGAGGCAAGCGGTCAAAACATGGAGACCGAGGTGGCGCAAAATGTTCCAACGCTAGTTCCTAATAAGCGAGCTGGCGATGGGGATGATTTGCAGCAGCCTGCGCAAAAGAAGCAGAAGGGGCTGGCTCCTGCGCGCGCGCCAGCTAGGAAGACTCTAGCATACACGGAGACTCTTGCAACTAGAAGGGACTGGAAGAAGCGTCGGGAGGGGGCAGAGGGCCAAAGTGGCCCAAGCGTGGAGGTTGAGAGGAGGGCGCCGGTTGCTTCATCAGAAGGGTCACCGTCTCGAACAGAATCGGCTGCAGTTGACACTCCGCTTCAGCGGGAGGTGGCTCGAGGGGCGGGGCAGGGGCTGGTGTCAGTGCAGAGTGGGGGCTTGAGGGTGTGGTAAGTTTTCTGGAAACCTGGTAAACTGAAAGCTGCGTGCTTGTTCATCTTCACTTAGCTTTGTTGGCACCAGGATTCCTCTTCCTTTATTTGTTGAACACTGCATAACATTAAGCAGTGGTTCATTGTGATTGACAGTACGTGCTTGTGTCCAGGAGAGGGTGCTTGTGGACTGGTTTCTTAAGAGACGCTTGAAATGGGGGCCGCTTACATTCTGCATAAGTTGTTGAATCAGAAGAAAATATTCCCGTAAGTTCTTGGCAGCTGGGGGAGAGTCCTTCTGAACCGCTTGCTTGCCAGTTCTGGACCCCGTGCTGAATAATTTTCAAAATTGGAAATCAGGGGGCTTAGGTGAATGCATACACAGGGATGAATCGGAAAGGATTTCCAAGGTCGACCAACCAGCACCATGTGTTAGCACCTTACTATTTCTGCACATTTTTGGAAATGCCTACAACCATCAAGGTATTGTAGTAGTAAGTATTCCGGGTACTCCTTATGATGTTTGGTTCACATGAGCATCAGAATGTCTCATGCTGACACTCCCAAACAGAGTGTTGGCTAACAATCACCCTTCACACGAGGCCCTTGTCCCCCCATTTAGAGCGTCACTTCGCCCTCACTTGACGCGCTAACAACTTGCCTTCTCGACACTATCCTTGCAGCCGGCTGGACGTCACGCCCCCCATGCGAGCCGGTGTCAATGTCTCAGCCTTCTACCCTACTCTGGAGCGGGTCGTGACTGAGTATGCAGACAACTCAATCGCTGCCATTCTGCGGATGCTGGCAGATAGAGCGGCCATTGTTGGAAGCAACGTGTGGGTGAAGTTCGAAGGGTCAACACTGGAAGTTGGGGACGATGGCCCAGGTAGGCATGCAATTGGTTTCCTCCGTTTTCCTGCCGTCCTTGTTTTCTACTTCCTCCCCCTCAAGCTGTTACTGTGGCCTTGTATCTATCTTGTGTGTGCCCCTTCTTTTTCCCTTCCATTCTCATGAACTGTCTGGAATGGCCAGCTTGTTGCCTATACTAAGAAGCTGCTTTTGTATCTCCAATGTTGAAGGCTCCACAGTTGGAGTGTCAAGGACAAAGAGTGGGGAAGTCAGGGTTAACCACTTCCACTGCAACCACCTTCCTGAGCTTTCATGGCCTTTCACTGTTCAAGCCTATTGCCAAATTGAAGCGCCTTTCTCAGTTTTTTAGGAGGGCAAGAAAGTCCAACGCAGGAAAACACCCTTCCCTTAACCATGCTTTGACCTGTCGCATTTCACCTGTTTTGCAGGCATGACGCTCGACCAGTTCAAGAAGGCGATCAAACTGAGCGGAACAGGCAGAGGTCAGCGGAGCAAAGAAGAGATCCGAGCGCAGGTTCAAAATCAGAAACCCCCGATGGGTCGCAACTCCACTTCGGCTTCGAGCGGTCAGTACGGGTACGGGCTGTTTGCGGGGTTTGCGGTGGCCAAGGAAATTACGATAATGACGAAGGCGGAGGGCAGCCCGACTCTGACTTGCCATCTGAAGAAGTGAGTACCTGTATATTTTAAGCATCCCTTGCCGCGTTGGGGTTTAGGATCAGTTTGTGCGCTCGATCTGCATCTTATGGTCGCGTGGTTCTCTTCGTTGTGGCTACACAGGTGGCGTCTAGACCAGGTAGAGAAAGTTACGAAATGGGACCAATACATGCAGTAGACATCAGGGGAAGTTTCGGGATGCAACTTGCGAGTCCTGATTTCTGGCTTCGCTCTACAATCTTTGCAAGCTTCTTTTTACTCAAACTGCAGGCCAGCTCCATCTTAATTCTTGCCATGGAGAGCCGAAACTCTGCCTAGCACAATTCCACTTTGCTTCACCACCTGTGGGTGGCAATACGTATTGAATATTTTGAATGGAAATGCAGTAAGGAATAGCGTGGAAAAAGCCAATAGTATACATAATTCACCCACAGGAAACCTGAGACTTCACATCAATCAGTTGCGGAGCTCAGAGTTGCACAGTTGCAGAGAATTATGGTTCCCCTCAAAATCGATCCGTTTCTACAGGGAGATCTGGGACTCGATGGACACGTCGTGGCAAGTCCCCTACGACGAGGGCGGCAGCCTCTTCCGCAACGCCCCGCACGGCACGCACATCGTCCTCCACCTCACCAACGACTACCACTACACCCGCGAACGCTCCGAACAGCTCCGCGCCGCTCTCTGCGCCGTGTGCTCCCCGTTCGCCGACATCGAGAAGGGACTGCCGTCCACGCTTCCGCCGCTGTTTGAGGGGGGAAAGCCGAAGGAAAAACAGCAGTTGGATAAGACGCTAGGGGAGAAGTTCCGGAGCTTGAAACGTCAGCCGATCGTGGTGACGTTCAACATGACGAAGCTGTTTGAGGAGCGGGAGGCGCGGATGGCCAATCTGGAGGTGGCGCTCAGCACGGTGAGGGTGCCGTCGTTCAGAGAAACAACTGAGCGGCGATGGTGTTTCAAAGAGGGCCAGTGCTTTTAAAAACAACGGATTAAGATGCACCCCGTCGTGACCGCACAGGCTTCAGCGAAGAAGGTGGTTTGAGGTGCAAAGCTGGACAGAGCGACGGACGGTCGCCGAGCCAGACAAAAAAGAGTGGAGATGCTAACACTGACTCATCAGCTTCATTCAGGAACCCGTTTTTGGCTCTGTTGTCCTGTCTTAGGTCCGCGCTGTCTTTGATCCGACATGACCTCTCTCAACGCTTGATTTTCTGATTGAGACTCCCCCAAGGCTCACCGTTTTGAATCTCGAGACGGACAGTTTATCTGGTATCCCAAGACCCAGGCGCTAGCTGGCATGAGGGGCGAACCGAAATCTACTCGATCGTAAGTTGGTCAGATGCTCGTGGACAAGAGCAGCTTTCTGCAACCACACGGGTGATAAGGCCTATACACTACAGGTTTTGTCGCTTGTACTCCCCACCCCGAACGCACTTGATTGCGGCTTTATCATGTTGCAAATCCCCATCAGAGCTCGCTTTTCGCACCTGCAGATCGACAACAACCCGGGCCTGGTGCGACTGCCCCTCACCTCCTTTCTGGAGAAGACGGCGATGGTGTGCATAGGGACAATCAACACCGTCCTGGGGCGGCCCTGCATTCCCAACTACGCCAGCCTGTACCCGGACATGTTCCAGGTCGTGTGGCAGCACCGAGGCGGCATTGCGGGCTACACCCCCAAGAACATCAGGTCAAAACGCATTGACACGACTCTTTTCTCCAGCGAGCAGCTCATGCTGATGTCTTCCTCCCTCCGTTATCGGTTTTGGACGGAACGGGATTGGAGTGATGGGGAATGGAACGAGAAATTCTTGGGGATCGGCGCGATTGTGAGCGTTTCCCCGATTACAATGTGCTTGAGAAGCGTTTCTGCTTGGTTCCACCTGCTCTTGGAACGCCTAACCCTCTCCCAACATCAAAATGAAGTGATTACCGAGACCGCTTGAGATGGACCGACTGAGTAGCCTATATTTGATATCTTCGTTCAAGTTGTGACTTTCCTCCGTGTTTTTCCCAGGTCCCTTCCCGGAAAAGAGCGTCTCCGGGGGGTCATTTTCCTGGGGGAGCACTACCGGCCGATGCCCCCCAAGGACAAGATCGCGTCGGACTGCCCCCTCTGGAGACGCTGACGAAGGGAGTCGACGAGTTCACGCGCCGGAACGTGGAGGAACTTCTGGAGTACTTTGCGCAGTTCGACAGCAGCGTCAACTTCGACGAACTAGACCGGGAGGAGGACGGTGTCAAGTACTTCAAGAAGGCGACCATCACTATGGATGGGTGGGCCTCGAACTTTCCTCTCTGTGCTCTCTTAACTATTCTTTCATCTTTCTTCACCTGCATTATTCTCTGTTGCTTTTCTTGCCCTTGAGCTTTCGTGAGTTGTTCCGTGCAAAGTACGAGCACCAGGAGACATTTCCGACTTGAAGGCTTGCATAGTTGGCACAAGTTCAGCGAGGCATGTCCTGTATCCATCAGCTTTGACGTTGAGTCGATTGTCCTCTAAGTCCACTATTTCATCAGGCCCTGCAACCGAGAACCGTGAGTCTCACACACCCACTTTACTGCGGGTTTACTGCGGGTTTCGTGAAGGGTAATTGAAAGTCTTGGGCAATTGAAACGCTTGGGAGATCGAACGGGCGCTCCGCCAGAAAGCAGAGTCCTTACAATCGATCAGTGAGTTTTGTTTCCCCTAGTCGAGAGGCACTTGGTGCAAGGTCCACTCCGCTGTAAGTTTCGTTTCGCATCGAGCATTGCAAAACGCGTTGGTTTTTGCAGGTCCACTTCGGAGGTCCGGCTGAACGCCATTCTCCGCAGCTCCCGCTGCAATGAGAACATGGTGAGCCCCTTGAGGAAAACTTGGAACACATTCATCAACATTCATATTCAGATACACTTCACATGAAGCTTTGCAAAGCGTTTCGGTGTGCGCAGGTCCACTTCGGAGGTCCGCCTGAACGCCATTCTCCGTAGCTCGGGCCGCGACGGCAACATGGTGAGCCTGCGCGCGCTGCGTGAGGACGCTGCGGGGGAGCGTTCGGCGCAGGTGTCGCTGCTGACATGTCGTGGCGTGCGGGACGAGGTGGATGACATCAGCGTTGAGTGGCTGATGAAGAGCCAGGTCGTGAAGAAGAAGGCGGCGGAGACGTACCGCAAGACGCTGCCCTCAGAGGCCACGGTGCGTGCTTTAGTTCACTTAACTTTTCTTTCTCCTTAGTCAATCCGCTTGCTTTTACCCATGCCTGTCTGGGCGCTCTTCCGCTTGATTTGTTGATTTGCTGTGTGCCCCTTGGCTGGTGCCTACATTGTGGTTAAGCGACTGTCAGAGCCGCCGAGTCTCGCCTGCATCGGTCGAAGTTACAATGATGGACGTCGTAGGGGAGTAATCGGCGTGAGGTCTTTCAAAGATAATCACTGCTTTATGAGGCTCCACTTTGGAACAGAAGGAAAGTCCCAGAACTTGAGTTCTTGGACCTTGACCCTTAGGATATCCGTGTTTACAGAATTTTTAAACAGTTTTGTTGATCCCTGAAATCTGAACCAACTAAGACCGCGAAGAGTGATCGAACAGCTGAGTATCCGTTCTGCAGTGCGAGGTCGACAGCAAGCCTGCGGGTCCCAAGGGCAACGTCCGGCTGCGCCTCGGCCTCAAGAGCGCGCACCCGGAACGAATCCACCTTCCCGCCAACATCACCGCCACCGTTCTCTGCAATGGGAAGATCGTCGATCACGTCACATTTGAGAACGAGACCGAGAGCCTGCACGCACAAGTGCCGGCACGCGCGGGCCCGGCCCAGTTCACACTGCAAATCAATGGCTGGGACATCAAGACGAATCCGCGGTGTGAAAAAGCCCGGGTTCAGGTGCCCCCCGGCCCAGCAGAGAAGCCGGTGCTGAGAGTGGAGGCGGAGAAGCGGGTTAGGAGCGGGGAGCCGATAACCCTGAAGGTTAGCTTCAAGGACGACACTGGGGAGGACCAGGCGAAGCTTCCCAGGGGGGTCGAAGTGACGGCGGTTGTGAAGGGGAAGAAGTCGACTCGAGGTGGGGAGGACCCCCCCGAAGTGGAAGTGGGGGGCGTGAAGATTGACCAAAAGGATCGGAGGACGGCGGTGGTTACGGGGACGTTGAAAGGTCCGGCGCAGACCGTGACGCTGTTGGTCGACATCAAATGGAAGGGCGAGAAGGAGGACGGGAAGGAACGGGTTAAGGTGACCCTGGAGTTAACCCCGGGGCGGCCAACCGGGTTAACGGTGCTGGCGCCCGAGGACCTGGTGGTGGAGAACGGGGGGGAGCTCGGGGGGTTGGTTTTCGGGTTATCGGACGGGTTCAACCAGCTGGAAGACGCCGCCGAGGTCACGCTGACGTCGGATGACGTCAGCTTCGAGGGCCAGGCACGGAGGAAGGTCCGGCGGGGGGGGAGCGTGCGGGTCAGTTGCCTAGAGGGGCGGGGGGAGGAAACGGGGGAGGGAATCCGGGAGTGCAAAGCGACGGCGGTTTACAAGGAGAAGGGGAAGAACGGGCAGGAGTTGAGCGTGGATTTCGTTCTGAGGGTGCTTCCTGGAAAGGTGCCGAAAACGCTAGGGTTTGAGATACCAGAGGAGGGGGGTAAGGTTTCGAGAGTCTCAAGCGGGGGGCGAGTCTTCGCTGAGGGAGATTTGAAGGCGTTTGTGTTGGGAGAGACGGGAGAACGGGTGCCGATGAAAACGCCGGATGCTTTCAGCGTCCGGTGGAAGCACCTCGGGCGCAGGGGGGCCTCTTCCGGGCAGAATCCACCCCCCCCGGTGAAAGCGGCGCGGTTTTCTAACGACGACGCCATCCAGGCGGTGTTCCCGGAGGTTATGGCGCCGGCGGCGATCGGGCAGTACGAGCTGCTATTGGAGGTGGACGATAAACTATCGGAGCCGCCGCTGCAGATGTGCGAGACGGTGGCGCCGCACATGGCGGTGGTTGCGGGGCCTCCGGCGAAGATCATAACGCATGGGGGCCCGAAGAAGAACCAGCAGTTCGACGCGACGAGATGCATGCTTATCAACAGCGTGACGATCTCCGTAGGTGAGGAGTCTGGTCAAGTTTCTACGTTTCTTTTGGTATACACGGACTTTACGACGGCTGATGAATACTAGACCTTCTGCAAGCCCTCCGGACCTTTGCGAAATGAAAGACCACCGGAACGCAGCAGTTCGGTTGCCACAAGGACTCGAAGCGCGCAGCATCCTCGATGATGTCGAGCGAGGTCGGCTGTTTGACCCTCGTTGAGACTCCTGCCTGAATCTGAGAAGAAGGACGGAGCAGGCTGACCTTGCTGACTTTGCTCAGGGTACAAGATGCCATGCGAGCCCAGGAGCGCAGAATCGTAGCGACACGGGAGTTTCACCTGAATACAATGAATTTGGATTCAGTGTGAACATTTCGAAGGTGTTTGAGATCCGAGGGTGAAAAAGTAAAATCAACGACATTTATATGGGTAGCGTCAGACTGCTGAAAACGGGCAAAAAAAAGCCATAACCGCCTTTTGTGTAGAATATGGGAGATTCCAGACGGCTGGGTGAATCTTCGAATTCAAATATATACAAAAATAGGGGGTGAATTACCTGTCGCTACGGTGTTACGAGCAGTTTGCTGTTCCAGGCACGGTTGTAGCCCTTCCTCCTTGTCAAAGCGGCGCGGAACGTTCACCCAAGTCACCATACAAGATTTACTGGCTAAGAACCGAGTCTTCGGGAGCTTCGTTGGTACCATTTGTTGCATTTCGGCCTTCAAAATGACCAATACAGAGTGCCGCTTCGGTTTGCAGCTCCACCAGTGTCTGTCTCTTGAAAGGGTATCTCGACGTCTCCGCTGAGACTGTTTGGAGTGACAGCCCATGAAGAAAGGAGATCGGACATAATGCACAAAAGAGAATGCTCCAGAATAGATGCGGGAAATACTCGATTCTTGAAGATTGCTTGACACCGCTCTTGTTCTTTGCCTTTAGTCGACGCCGCCGGAAACAAGTGTGAAGAACTAGAGTCGGAGATTCCGCTCCGCCTCACCTTGACGCCTGGCGCCAAAAACCCGGACGCAAAACCGCCCACTTTGGAGCTCCTCCCGAGGGATCCCTCTAGTAAGGATTCTGGTGCCAATCCGCGGGATCTGAACGACCTCCGCATGACGCCGTTTGAAGACCGGTTGAACCTGCACAATAAGGTTAAGCTTAACCAGGACGGGTCAACCGGGTTCTTCGACTGGCGGGTGGAAGCGGACAGGCTCGAGGCGTTCTCGTCGCCAATCTACTACATCAACGACTCCGAGCTGGTAAGAGGGAGCTCCCTTTTCTTGCTTTTATGCTGGATCGTCAGTGGCCAACTTCGATAGAATAGAAGCAACGAAGGATGGACACTGTCGAAGTAGCAATTTGCCCTTCCTTTTCAATGAGAGAATAAGAGCAATTCTTTCCAATCACTATCGTTGTCTGAGCCAGGACTTGGAACGCAACATGTTGCTTTTGCTTGCGATCATGTACGCAACACTGAGAAGCCGTCCCAGCCGTCTGAGTTGGTCATAAAACCTCGATCCGAAACAGCCGAGTTGGTCACAACGCCTCGAAAGAACTCTGCTGAATTGGTCATAGAACCTCGAAATAGAACTCGAAGGTCCGGTTTCACTTACCAGGCAGCCACCACTGAAGACGAGCAGTCGATATAATGGCAAACTGCGTGCTCTTTTCAGTTCCACCGTTTTTCAAGAAGGATGTTCATTTTTTGTCGAGGTCTCAAAACCCGGGCCCTACTCAGGTCCTAAAGACCTAAGGTAGTTTTGTCCTTCCCTCAGCTGCTTTCGAGGAACTGAAGCCGTTTCAGACAGGTGCGAGCTCTTCAGGCAATACCTAACGTGCGCCGACGTTTGACCAACGCAGAGGTCGAAGAGAACATCCCTGAAAGCACCAGTCGGTCACAGTGTCTGTATAGGTTGGGTCCCGTTTCCGAGGCGCCCAGGAACTTCTAGGTTTTTTGACGGTGGCACCCCTTTTTATAGGGGAACCGAGTCTTAAGAAGGTTTAAAACCCGAGAGTTTGATGCTCTCCGTTTCCTCCTCGGCATGGTGCTCCACAGAAAGGCAGACAAGTTGATGAGCGCCTTTCTTAAGGAGGTCTAAGAACCCGGGCTTTCCAATCTTCCAAACCTCTAAAACCCCTGAAGTCTCCCCTCCCAACAGTCGGCCGCCGCTGAGGAGGAGCGCGCTCTACAAACCAAGCTGCGCGCCATTCTTGCTTCTGTCCAGATTCAAGGGTCTGGGTAATTCCAAACCCTCAACTTTCGGCCCGAAACCTTTTCACCTTCAGAACCCCCCTAACCCTTGGCCCTAACCCCTACGATTCCCTCAAACCAGTCGGCTGCCGCTGAGGAGGAGCGCGCTCTCCAGGCCAAGGTGCGCGCCGTGTCTGAGCGCGCGGCCGAGATCGAGCACGAGCTGCAGGAGGTGCGGAAAGAGGATGGAGAGCGGGTGGCCAGGATTACCATGCTCCGGGCGCACTTGCGAGAGCGCGAAGTTGAGGTGCGCTCCAATCAGCCGATTGAAAAGGACCATTTGGTTGAGTCCTTTGAGGGAGAAACCACTTTTCTCTATGCGAGAGTGCCTTCCGCTATCTCTGCAGTTTTCGCTCTGTCTTTCTTTCTCGTTTCTGTGCAAAGAAGGCCAGTTCCATGTATCGTCTGGCAGTGGGGTTGTTCGTTTAGCTCTTTGATGTCTGCTATTTCTTCTCGCATTTTCCCCTGCTTGGTTCCCTCTTGGGTGGCTGTTGGAGCAGCTGCACAAAACAAGGTCGAAGTACGCGTGTCTTTTCCGCATGGTACTCCGTCAATGACCTCTCTTTTCTTCTTTTCGTCTCTTTGTTTATGTATTCTTTTCTTTCTCCCCTGATTTTCTCCGTCTTCTCATTGTCACGTCGCCTTTGTGTGCCTCTTTTGGATATGCGTCTCTTTCAGTATTCTTTTCCCTGGCCCGTTTCCGACCTCCTGCATCTTTGCACCCTTGATTGGCTTGGAGCTTTGTGGGGCTGCTTTCACTTGGCGTACGGAGATTCCATAACTGTACCAGAGCGGCTCCTGACAACCTACTGTACGCGCAGGTAGAGTCAGCCGAACAGGCTTTCACGCAGTACGGCCAACGATTCCAAGCCCACTTCTCCCCACTTCTCCCTGCGGACGTCCCCCTCACTCCGGACAACCTCGATGCCGTCCGGTTCCGGATCGACGAACGGATTGCCGAGGAGCAGAGCGCCCTACAGGGGCCCCAGCTGGGCGATGACGTCAGCAACGGTCCGCAGACGTCCCTCGTGCGGCGGGTCCGGGCGCTCAAGCGCCATCTCGGACCGTACGGGGTTGTCGGGGTTCTGGGCGATTTGGCGCAAGCCGACGAGCCGCGCGTCTGCCGGGCGTTGGCGTCGCTCGTTTTCGGCCCCCAGAAGCTCTGCTGGCTGGTCGTCAGGAATCAAGAAGCGAAAGACGCGTGCATAAAGTTCTTGAAGGGCCGGAATGATCGGTATGGGGACATCCCGTTCATGCGGTTTGACGGGTTTGCGCGGCCGCACAACCCGGGGCCGAACCCGCGCTTCGACGGGTGCATCGGTTACGCGGCTAACCTGGTGCGGTTACCGAGTGACATCCCCCCCGAAACGAAAAAGGACCTCGAGGCGGTAGTTCGCAACGCGTGCCGAGATACGCTGCTGTTCGAGACCGGGGCGGCTGCGCTGGAGTACAAGGCGTTCATTCTGGGGAGGGGCAGAACTGGGGGGATCCCTCGGATGGTTTCGTTAGATGGGTGCCGGTTAGAGTCGAATGGGGTGGAGTTTGAGGGAGGGGGTGAGGACGTGAGGATGAATTACAGCCTGGCGCAATGTCATTCGGAGGGCCTGGAGACACTGAGCCAAGCGCGGCGGGCGTTGTCGGAACTGAGAGTAAGCGGTGACCTGCTAGACATCTTCTTTTACCTTCTCAACGATTGCTCTTATTTTTCGGTCCTTTATGAACCCCCCATCACAGAATGGGAGAGAGGCGAATCTTCATTCAGTGACTAATGGCCACTCTGTTCGTCAATGCTTTGCATAACGTGGTCTAAAGAGCCCCAGTGATTCTTTGATCTCTACCAAAAACTGTCATACTCGCCTGGAAATACCTCTATCTTGGCACTGTCTTCTTGCGAACATCTCACTGCGTAGACAATGCCTACAGCACGTCTTTTCCACGAAAGCTCCTTTACGTTGCGTCTCGAGGCGCAACAGCCCCAGCACGCCACCTCCCCATCATCTTGTTACCCACTTTCTCACCCACCATGCAACCCAGCACTTGCCCACTTTTAACCCACCTTCAATCCATCTATGAACCCACTTGTTAACCCCCTACAACCCACTTCTGAACCTCCGTTAACCCACCCTTCAACAGGAGCTTCAAGAGCGGTTCGGCCGTGCGCTGGCCACCCAGCAGGCTTGGAACGCCCCGGGAGGCGAGGCGGAGCGGATTCACACCGAGATTTCGACGCTGGAACACGAGAGAGTTGGGCCCCGGGCACAAGTGGCAACACTGTCGGAACAGCTGAAGGTGAGAACAGAGTTTGACGCTGCCGGCCCCAGTGCGCGATTGAGTTACCAAGTTCTTAGTGGGCACTTTTGCAGTAGGTCCCCTAAAACCCCAAAACGCTTCACCCCTCCAACCCTTGCTTGCGCTCGGGCCGCATTGGAGTCGCATAGTGTCAACATTCGTTCGAGATTGCATTAACGTAGTTGCCTGAGAATGCACTACCAAGATCCTCGAAAAGGTCGCTGTGAGGATCTCAAGCCGGATTTGGGTTTGACTTGCCCTTCTTGTTACTGTCCCATCGTTTGCCCACGCTCATCGGATCGAATTCGTCTGCGCTAAGACTGTTGCTTCTTTCAAATGTAGAGGAGACTGCCTAGAAGCGTTCGGTTGCACGCCTCTTCTGTTTCCGTCGCTCTGGTTTTGACAGCCGCAATCGTTTGTGGCGACCAAGGAAGCCAAGGTGTCGCTTTTCACTGTCGCCTTTGACTTTTGGTGTTGATCGGTTGTAGATCGATGCATAGGGGCCGTTCCACTGGTCGTCAAAAAGCGGCCCTACGTGGTGGCAAGCCTCCATTCAAAGGCAACGGTCTGCAGCGGATGTCACTTGTGGCTTTATAGAAAGCACCCGTAAATATAATCCAACTTCTAGGATGCGTGTCGATATACATCTTTGTTCGCCTTTTTGCTGCCAGGGACTTAGCGAGGAACAGGCGAGCATCTACGTCGATCTGAAGCGGGTGCAAGCCTCGATGCAAAAGACGCCGGTCAATCCGCCAACGCCCACCAAAAAGACGTCAGCTACAAAGCGGGGCGGTCGTAGAAGCTAGTTGGAAGAAGCAATTAGGCGGCAGCGTTTTCCATGGTGCTAATGATGCGGATTGGCGTCTTGTGGAGATCGGGGTCAGTCAAAGTCAGTCGTGCTTGGTATGCGCAGGTTATAAGCGCCCGTCCATAACGTTGTGTGCTTGTTGATATAAGTAGTTTGTTCTTGCTGCGGTATAATACTGCAACGAATTCTGCGGTCAGTACAGCAATGTCCTACTGGCGGTAAATTAGATGGAAGGCTATTAGGGCAACTACACGTAAAACGTAAGGTAAATATAGACGCTTTGCGGTTTCGGAAGCCTTTTTTTGGAAGACGGTTAACATTACCTGCACAAATCTGCAATGGAGTAGCCGGTATTCAGAAGTGCTCCGGGTCGTTTGCACGTGTTGAGTAATGCTACCAGTTGTTGGAATTGTAATGACTTGTTGTAAGACCGGCCATTATGTAGCCTAAACAAGATGTATCGGGCTGTCCATTGAACTATCCTGGGGGATAATTGTGCGGATTGACGCCGTTTGGACATTCCTTGCTCATGCATAGTCATAGCCTTGCGGCTGCATTGGCAACGGCCGGCCCACAGCCAATCTGCGCCGTTTGCATGCTTTTAAATGAGCGCCACACTGCATCAGTGGCCCTGACCGCAGTCTGCGGCGTACCACGTGGTAATTCTTTGTTACAGTGATAATGGTGACTTGGATCATGTATTCAACGCCCTTTAGTAGCCACGTTAGAACCATAGATCGAGCACGGTCTCCGGCAGACCCGGGCCGGATAGTTCGTAATTGACGATCTACGGCCGCTGTAATTCGAATGTCCGGACTCGACTCTGGGCGGCATTCTGTTGTTATTGCTAGGAATCGAACGCTTGATCAAGTGCATGCAGGTAATGTGTCATTGGGTTCGAGTACCTCAATGCAATTGAATGTGGCGATTTTGAACATACATATACATACATATCATCTATAGTGACACTGATGACGTACATGACTCGAAACGATCAGGCGGTAACGGGCGCCTGCTTTAACCGTTACCATGGCGGCCAGGGCTGCGTAAAACGGGCGTAAAACAGCACCCTGCATCATGAGTAGCCGCTAAAACACACAGCTGGCTGCCCAGCCGCATCCGTAGTGCCTCCGCCGACCCAAAGGTGTAAGGAGCTGCCACCGCAAGCGCGGCGCCACACCAAACAATCAATTCTTGAACCAACACCCAACGTTAGCTGGGCCTGTCCAACAAAAGCTGCAAAACATACTGAGGCAGGGCCGTTAAACAGCCTGCCAAAGACAGCAGGACATGGCATTGCCATGCCCGGAAAACTGCAGGCAGCTACGCTACTTACAGGCAGGCGGAAAGTCAGGGAATGAGATGGACGCTCGACAAGCATAAAAGGGGAGGCATCCTTTTCCTTCTTTTCTGGCCATCAATGTCTTGCATGTGCTGCTTATTCAATGCATCCAAACATGCCGTCATATTTCAGCAGACCTTGTTTTTTGGGGGATTGGCAGCACCCTGACAAGCTTACGCAAAGCCATGCAGAATCGAGGTATCGGCAGGCTTGAAGCACATCTGTTCAATCCTGCTTGTTGGTCTGCAGGATTAGCAGGTAGTGCTTGTCAATCTTGTCTGGCTGGGCCATCTTTCTTGCAAGTGCCAATTATGCCCTCCCCACTGAGATCTAGGATGCCAGATGTTTCAAGGGTGTATGCTTGCTGGCACGTCGTGAAAGGACCTGAAAAGGAGCTGGAAATCCTCAAGCAAACCTGAGTGGTCAAAGCCCGCACGATGCACCTTTTTCTCCTCATGCGGGGAGTTTTTTAACGGCCGTCACTGTGGCATATCCTTCTCAAACCTTATCATTATTTCCTATACACAGGCGTACACTGTTCTGCGAGAACCCTGACGAAGGCAACTGCCACAGACATCATGAGGTGTACATGACGTTGGGAGCATTGCTCTGCTTGTGTCCTCGTACAGCTCAAGGGCATCAACTGAAAGTCCCTAGTCTTCCAAGGCTTGCAGTTTAGCCATATGTCTAATTAAGGTTCCGCAAACAGACGCGCAGTGGTCAATCAGTCTGAAAAGAGGCAAAATTC
>DF237607.1:0-10138 GCA_000708835.1 Klebsormidium nitens
AATCGGCTCCAACATCTTTTGGATCTCGCCAGGGACGCGCTGTGTGTATGACACGAGTGGCGGCGCAAAGACCGTCCCTTGCCGGGAGCGTGGGTTTGGAGACATAATGAGACAACAATGGTGCAAAGGAACATCTTCTTAAGCAGAGGCAATTATGTCACCCAATCATGGTTTTTTCCGCGATGATGCCCCGTGCATTGTGTTATCGCACAATTCTTAGTGTTTCGATTTGACTTGGATCCATGTATAGTACATACATGTTGTTACCATGAACCGCCTACAGTCCCAGCACAAGCCAATTGGCACAGTGGCTTGTTTACTCTCTCGATGGCTTTGCTGCTCAGAATGTTCTTACTGAGCAGCAAAGCCAAAGGCTGCAACAAATCATTTATGCGCACTTGTTGGAAAGACAACAATCATAGGTTGGAAAAACAACATGCAATTGAGAGTTGTGGCCAGAAACGCATTACAATCAAGCCCAGAGAGTGGTTGTGCGCAACCTTCTAGACACCAACATTAGACACTGCCACATCAAAGCTACTTAAACGCGAGCTTCCGCTTGGTTGGCTGCTGCTTGTGCCCGAACCTTGACACGTCGCTGTGCTGCTGCACATACCTCATCCGAGCGACAAAGCTCGTCCCACTAACCCCTGCCATGGGAGCTGCAAACCCGATATCTGCAAAGTATCCTGCTTCAACAATGTTCTGCCTTTCCTCCTGAGTGAACGAGCTCCTCAAGCATACAAACTTCTTCGTCTCCATCTCCAACACTACCCGCAACTCGAGGAATTTGTTGTGCAGGGCGAAGGGGATCTGGTAACCTTTGGGGCCGCTGGAAGTGACGAACGTGGCGTGCCGGACAGGTCTGTTCCGGGTGATGGACGCTGACAGTTTAAGGAGCCCCCCGATGTGGACGCGAAATTTCGCCAGCTCTGGCTCAGCGGCGTGGTTTTCGAGGGCTTTGAGCAGTTGGGGCCCCTTCGCCCCAAGTTCCTCAAGGACCAAGTCGAGGTCCACCGTATAGGGGGGATCGGTGCACATGGTGAAGGGCCGGGCGTCTGGGAACTCCTGCTCGAAAAACTCCTTGAGTGTCAGATCCTGCTGCTGCAACCAGGGCGCCAGTGGCCGATCGCCCACATCCACTTTCACCGGTTCCTCGGCCTCCTCCCCCTCGTCGCTCGAGGCGCTCCCGTCTCTTTCGTCCTCCACCGGCGGCCCTCCACCAACAGCTCGGGCTTCCGGGAGGACAGGGCTCGTGACCGGGTCTCGGAAGTACTTCACCCTGTCCCTCCATGTGTGCTTCTTCGTACTCTTCAGGAGGGTGTAGTTTTGGGGAGGGTCGACGAAAGTGCCGTCAGCCTTGCGGGGGAGGGGGACGCGAAGAGGTGTTGCCCTCGTCGTGACCGTGGTCTGCAAGTGGATAGCATTGGGTGAGTTGTGTATTTCACCAGCCCGAAATAGTAGCTGTTGCCACAACTATCCATGCATCGGCCCTGGAATGCAAGGGTTCAGTTGCATTCTACTGACCTCGTCGAGCCTCGTAAAGGCTGGAGTCTGGAGATAGTTGGGCTGGCGTTCGTAGTCCTCCGTCCACTGCTTCCCCAGCTTGTAAGCATTGATCATCTCCCAGAGCTCGGGGCTGCACAACACGGGGATGCGCCTCCTATCCGGCCAATGGCCGCAGGCTCGAGAGAGGATCTGAATAGCCCTGTTGAGATCAATCTGAGTGCTCGAGCACAGTGTCTCGTGAGGCGAGAGCTGCACCATGATCGCGGTTGGGTGAGTGACGTCACCTGCACAATAAACACAGAGAGTGAGCTTGGGTAGATCTGTGCAACAGTCTTATCGAACGTTGGAAATCAACACGATGACACGATGACCCAGTAGTCGCACACTCTGTTGACTTCCTCACCGTTGTCATCCCTGGCGACATAGCTGTTGACCCGATCCACGTGGTTGACTGAACACTCGATAGCCATGTGTGTGTCGAACGTCAGCAGCATCTTGATCAGGTCCTCTGGCAACACCCGTCCCAGCTCCATGTGGCCATCCGCCCCGGGTTTTTCGTAGAGCGCATTCCCCGCATGGTATGTGCCGGCTGCTAACCGAACCCCAAGGACGCCCTCAACCCACGTTTTCCTGGAGGAGACAAGTGACAAGCTTGTGAAGGGTTGACACCTCTCGTATGCCATGGGAAGCCACATCGTGTTAGATGGGATGGCCATTTTGACAATCTCTTTCAGACACCAATGGAGCGTTCGCACCTGATGTGACTCCTTGTCACAATGTTCTCCTCGCCCAGGGAGTGTTCTTTGATGCTCGTGCTGACGAAGCTGAGGTACAGCGCCTTCCCCGCGCCTCCTTCGCCCAACTTCAGTGCAGCCAGGAACCGTTTCTCATCGTCGTTCAGGGGGCCATTCAGGTCCTTCTTGCGAATCGGGGTTGTCAAGGTGATGACCCCAGCATCGTCGCTGAGACGCTCGAGTTGCTCGAGGCCCCGGTACAAGCTGCCCGCTCGAGCTATGACCACGTTGTCAACGGGGACGTCTTTCTTCTCAGAACGCATGCAGCGCAGCGGTGTAGCAGTGATGGAGACGCTGAGGATGGGGGCAGGGTGAAGGCTGGTCACGAACTCTTGGGCAGCCTCGCTGGTGTAGCTGGTTTGCCCCGCGTCGAGCTGAGCATCAGCTTCGTCGGTCAGAAGGATGTACCTGCATGATTGCGACCAGTCTTTTTGGGGTGCTTGACAGGAGATCCTTTTCTAACCATGTTGCAGCAAGGGAAACCTAGAGTGGAGCACAGGATTTGGGTTTGACTGTCCACAAGCGGCTTCAGGTGAGTCATAACCAAGGCTTTTACTCTATGCTGAGTCTCACAATCAAAGGACTCACCTCCTGTTGGCCTTGGATATGACTCTCTTCAGGGCTGTCACCTGTGACCCGTTGAGGAGTGCCCCAATCATCCCGAAGCCCTTTATCGTGTTGACCAAGGACAGGTCATCGACTGCTCTTGACCCTCCCGAGTCGACGACAGACCGAACGAGCGCGACCCCATGGTAGAGCTCCTCAACAGCCCCATAATGCACACACTGCCGCAGCCTGTATCGCAGCTGCTTCTCCACAAAGTCCTTGGACTGGTTGAGAGTGCGGTAGAGTCCAACGACTGTCGCAACCTTACAGGTGCCTGCTATGTAGGTGATCTCCCCTGTCAGGAGGGATTTCCCTATTTGGCAAGCGGCTGTCAGGATCGCTTCTACTGTGTCCAAGGACGTCTTGCAGAGGCAGGCATCGAAGAACTTCCAGTAGTCGGCAGCTTGCAGGTAGACGATGTCGTGGAACTCCTGGAACCTGCAAATGTCAGGCAGATGATTAGGAGTTTGTTCACTAACCTTCAACATTGAGGGGCAGCACAAGCCTTGCATGTTTGCATGGGTGGATGGAGCTGCTAAGCATTACATTTGCTGTTAGAGCTTCAGATGTGAGATGATGACCAACCTGAATATGCCGCTGATGTCTTTCCAGCGTCCACTGGGGTCATAGCTCCGGAGCCCTTCCTGTACCTCATACGAGAGCCCAAACCAGCCTGAGCCGACCATGATGGCTGGCATGCTCCACAACACACCCTGTCCGCCAAAGTCGGTTGCCATTGCTTCCAAGAACGGAAGCTGATGAGCGTCAGGGCCCATGAGTGCTGAAGCTCTCTCCTCGACATATGGAAGAGGTAGGGACAGGAAGAAGCACTGGATGCCAAGAACACACTCCTCAATGATCCTGTCCGACCAGCCATCACTCTTGAGCTGCTCGCCAAGCCAGTGGCACAGCGCAGCCTCAGAAGACCTGAGGTCTCGGTCATGCTGGACGAACGGCTTCCCGCACCTGCACGGAGGGCGCTGGCTTGCTCAGGCATTTGAGCTTTGCACTTCATGGCAAGAGGTTTAAAAAGGGTGATTGAAAGTCAACAGAAGATCAATGAGGATCATCTGCAGGCGCTGGTAGCGTTTCTGATGTCAATAACCGTTACCGCTACCGTTACCGCTACCGTTACCACTAGCGAGATCTACCATTACCGGTCAGATTCCGAGTTAAGCGGCCTAATCATGTTGCTTACGTCAAACAGACGCAAGCATTTGCCATGAGGTACGGACCAAATCATATGGTAGGGATCCTATTACCTGACAGTGGTCTGGTTCTTGATCAGCACAACTTCACAGTCGGGGGCAATGCCAATCTTCCAGTTCTTGTTGTCCCAGACTATCTCGTCCCACTCATGCCC
Organism: Klebsormidium nitens; assembly: GCA_000708835.1. NCBI lineage: Eukaryota > Viridiplantae > Streptophyta > Klebsormidiophyceae > Klebsormidiales > Klebsormidiaceae > Klebsormidium > Klebsormidium nitens. Next base: position 4,273 of record DF237607.1, read on the forward strand.
TCTGACTTGATGGAGCTTGAGAACCCAGCCATACTCCTTGTCTTGGAACCTCAAAGTCATTCACATCCAGACTCCTCCGGAGGCTCTCGTGTTGACTGGCATTCCCGCCAGCGAGCGTCTTGAATACTGTGTCCACGATGTATTTGGCTTTCAGTTTCAGCAAGGCAAGCCGGAGTTCATGCGTAGGCACCTGTGCTTGAGAGCCGCTGCCCGAAGCCCCGTCATCGACAACCAGCGATCCAAAGCTCCGCGAAGAAGCCATTTCGGGTATTCCACGGGCGTCTGCTGGAAGAGTGAGTCAGCGGGGGCTACCCATGCCTCCTTTGTGAGATCAATGTAGGCCATGCGTCTATGGATAATGCCTGTGTGATGCAAGTTGCCCCCATTCTCGACGGATCCGGGAGGATAAGGCCCAATCTGCCGTTGATGTGTTATGCTTTGTCGGATCTTTTGTGACGGGTGACTGGCACAACCAAGTACTTCCAAGACAAGAAGGGAGAGAAGCTCACCAAGTCGCGAGCAATTGAAGACATGGGACAGACCGCGTCCCTTGAGGCAACGGTCGCTCATGCTGAAACCTTTCTTGCTCAGGTCCAAGAGTTGAAAAAGGAACGAGATGCTGCGCAGGCGCGGTGCCAAGGTGCTGAAGACGAACTTGCTGCTGAGCAACAAAAGTTGGTGGTGCTGAACAGCATCAGCGTAGCCCGGAAGAGGAAAGCTCGTGAGGAGAAAAGTGACTTTGAGGCAAAGATTGCTCGGCTGGAGGAGGAACTACTTGCTAAGAACATCAGGATACAGGAGTTGACCAAGACAACAAGCCCCAACGTGAATGTTGGGCCACGTGTTGACAAACATGTGACATTTCAGGTGGATTCAGGACCTGAGGACTCTGATGATGACAGGCCCTTATGCATCAGACGGGCTCGTCAGGTAAGGGAACACGATGAGCATTCGTGATCCTTCCTTGAGTGCTAAGCTTACATGTGAAGGCCAGCAGATGAGTGATCTTCCACGTTTGTGAATTCTCACCTGTTGTTGCATGTTGCAGGGAAGCGAACGTGGCAAGGAGATAACCTGGATACCGGACTGCGACAAAACAGGGGACTTTCAAGTGAAGGGGCTGGAGGCGGGCGCTACAACAGTTGTCACTCCCTTGATGAGTCATGTGAAGGTGCGGTCACATCTCATGACCATCCCTTCTTGCACGCTGCTAAAAGTGGGGAGTATGCAGACTACGCAGTATCATGACGGACAGGTTCAAACCTTGACATATGTGTGTACAGGAGGTTGAGGCGCTCTCGCCCCTGGAACGACTGGTGGCAGCAAAGTGCTACCTGATGAAGGTCCTACGGCTGAGGTGTACAAGCTGTGAAGAGCAGATTGATTTTGCCATGGAAGGGTCCAACGTAGTGCTCCCGTGTATGTGCCGTTCCACCAAGGCTCAACCGGTCTACCTTGGCGTGTTCTTCAGAGGGGATAGGTACAAGCTTGTTCTTACCAGTGTAGCGAAGCAGCGGAGTATCTCTGACTTTGTTAGCAAGGCCCTTGCCAAGATTGTTCAGAATCACTCAGCAGAGCTTTGACATGTGTATCAGGTCCGTACATGTAAGATGGGGGGGCCACTCCAGAGAGGTTGGAGAGGAGGGAGGGGTGGTAGACGGGTCAAATGGAGCAGAAGGGGTGTACCTTACTTCGACAAACAATAATAAAATCTGTTTAGATGCTATCCGAGGATGCCTAACCTCCCTGCTCCAATACGTGTGTGGCCAAACAGGGATGATCCACATTGGTTGCCATGGACACCAGCGACGTATGATCGTTATTTGACTCAAAGCTGGTATACGTCACACAACCTTTCAAAACTGATGTTATGCGTGGCTGCTCAAGACATCCAAAGTACTGGGAGTCGCATCCAAGATTGGACCATGTGGGATCCAGCCGCTGGCAGCGGACGCTTGTATGCCCAATTCCCAAGCAAGGACCGCTATGCCTCTGATTTGAGAGGAACCAACTTCGAATTCATGCCAGACTCACACTTCTTTTCAGGAGGGGACTTCCTCGAACATGTCATTCCAACTCTGACCAAGCGCAAGCAAATCTACATGATTGCAAATCCTCCCTATGGAGATCTCACGCATCAGTTCATAAACAGAGCATTTGATGGCACATATCCAATCAAACGCGCATTGTTTCTGGTAAGTGCTCAATCGAAACTTCCCCGTTATTTAAGCATGATTGACTATTCCCGGTGTGTGCTCGTTCAGCGGAGCAAGACGTTCAAGGCAGACTTTGAAATCATGCTTGAACCCCGTCAAGGAGGGCCACCGATATACCGTACACAAAGGTACCCTGTGCAATTACTGATGTTCTACTCTATTGAAGAGTTTGAGAACGTACTGAAAACGGCTGCCAAAGGGCACCTATGCACGCCTATCATACAAAAGGGCCCATGTAACGGTGGAGCTTCGTTCACAGATGCTGTTCGACTCGATCCAGCAACACCACTGTGCAAAGGGCGAGCAAGAAACTCTTCAGCCAACCAGAGCAATTCCGCTTCCCCCCGATATGCTACTCGCTCCCGGAAACGTTTGCGGGTGAAATAGTGGTTGCGGTCGCGTTCCTTGGGCGGTCTTTTTGGCAGCCCAATGTAAAATGCTAACTGTAAGCGCCCCATGCCTCATTTTAATTCTTGTCTTGTTCGCGTCCCCTCTTGTGATGTGTGACGTCTATTCGGATGCTCTCTCCAAAGGCCTCCTCTTCTTCGAGGCTCAACGGAGTGGTAAGCTACCGGCAGATAACAGGATCCCCTGGCGTGGTGACTCCTGCCTGTCTGACGGCTCGGATGTGGGCCTCGATCTGTCAAGAGCCTACTTTGATTCGGGCGACCACGTGGTCTTTGGCCTACCACTGTCTTTCACGTTAAGCATGATGGCCTTTGGCTTGGTCGAGTATGGGGACCTTTATGGGACCGAGCAGGACCGGGCAGTTGCGGCCCTCAAGTGGGGCACCGATTGGCTCTTGAGAGCACACCATTCCGAGAACGAGCTCTACGTTCAGGTTGGGGACGGGGAAAAGGATCACGCGTGCTGGACGAGACCCGAGGACCTCGACATGGAGAGGTCTACCGAGCTTCAAGGTAGATTCGAACAAGCCCGGCTCTGAAGTGGCGGCAGAGGCAGCGGCTGCGCTCGCTGCAGCATCGATCGTGTTCAGGGAGCGGGATTCTGCTTACCATGATGTCCTCATCTTTCATGCGACCCAGCTCTTCCACTTTGCCGATAAATACCGGGGGAGTTATAGCAACTCTGTCCCGGCTGCAGCAGCATTTTACAAATCGTACTCGGGGTATGGTGATGAGTTGCTGTGGGCTGCTGCGTGGCTTCACAGGGCCACGTCGGACCCAACCTACATTGCCTACATGACTGGGCCCAATTCGAACGATGGCCCCTTGAATTGGAAGGGAACGGCGTCCGAGATCTCTTGGGACGACAAGAGGGCAGCCGCGCAGCTCTTAGCGGCTCGGCTCGTCCTCCTCGGTCAGCAGCCTTCAGGGACGGCTCTAGATCATTACAAGAAGGCCCTCGACGGCTTTGTGTGCTCGTACGTGACAGGGAATACACCAGAGACTGCTGCGGGGCTGCCATGGATCCGAGAGTGGCTGCCTTTGCAATATGTGACCACGAGCGCCTTTGTGATAGCGGTTTACGGTGACCTTTTGCGGCAAGCAAATGCATCGCTCACATGTTCGGGCAGCACGTACACGAGCGACATGCTGCTTGCGTATAGCAAGAAGCAGGCGGACTACATCCTTGGCGCGAATCCGCGGGGCATCTCATATATGGTCGGCTTGGGGGAGTCGTTTCCTCAGAGGGTGCATCATCGTGCAGCATCGATACCAAAGGACGGGGTTCATTACAAATGTGGCGAAGGCTTCAAGTTCTTCCAGACTTCGGATCCCAACCCAAACGTGCTGGAGGGCGCAATCGTGGGCGGCCCCGACCAGGCCGACAACTTTCAAGACGCGAGGACAAACTTTAAGCAGTCTGAGGCTAGCACATACACTAATGCTCCATTCTTGGGGCTTGTGGCCCGTCTGAGCAGCTCGAGAGCTCTGCCTTTGGCAACTCCAGTGCCTACTTCAGCGGGGCAACCGGCCCCGGCAGCTACTCCAGCTGCCACAACCCCTGATGTGGCACCGGGACCTGTCGCTTGTGATTGTGACTGTGAGGGATTTTAGTTGGGTCATCACTTGGAAGGAGTCAACCGTTGTGTTGAGAATACCTCCAAATGAAGCCGGTCTTCTTCCCCCCGGTCTCTGCCGAACTTCGTATGAGGCTGCGTGCAAATCCACTTTCCTGTACAGCCTGTGCAACGGAGCCATATGTCTTGAGAAGGCGCCCTTCAAGATCGTACTGATGGACGATTCTGTTGCAACTTCGGTTCGTTGCCTGCTCCTCTTTAGTGGCCCAGCGCAGGTTGGTGAGAAGGTTGTCCTGGCAGTTACCGTTGATGTGATCCACAGTGTGCTCCGGACTTGGGCGGGGGCCGAGAAAAGTAAATGCTATGATCACGTACACAAAACATTGTTTGGTCTTTGCTCCAATTTGGATGCCAACCTTGTGCCGGCCGTGGTGAATGAAACCGGTCGTACACCTTCCATTCTGCATTTGAACGCGGCCCATGTTGCTGACCCTCACGCCTTTGATGTGTTGTCCATCGTAGAGAGCATCTCTCCACACTTCACCTGACTGGTCTGCCTGTGTGGCCAGGTGATCTGGGCACCGCCGGAATACGTAGCCCTTCAATCCAATGATGGAAGCTCGCCTTATGTGCTTGCCAACCGTTTGATGGTGAAGCCCCAATCTCTTTGCAGCCTCTTTGATTGATTCATATCGTGTCTTTCTGCCACTTGCTAGGTGATGTGCGACCACTGGAAAGCCCACTGTCAATCCCCTCTTCTTGCCCGCTTGAGGGTTGTCTACCCGGGTTTTGCGGTTGTGCTCTTTCCTAGGAAGCTCCTGCAGATTCTTCCAGCTGTCGTCTTGAGGCGGGCGTTTGGAACCGTCTGGCGGAGACACAATGTGATCAATGTCCATACCGGGCCCTATTGGGCGGCCCATGGCAATCTCAAAGTTGAGGCGATGTTTTCGAACCCCTTTTCCATCAATCTCCAGCACCGTGTACCCTTCTTTCCTGTACCCCTTCTGGAAGCACCCAAGTTTGGTGTTCCATACTCGGCCGTCAGGAAGACCATAGATTTGCTTGTACTTGTAGTGTTGCTTCCAGCCTTGAAGATCCCTTGGGGGCGCATTCCGCTCAGTGTGGGTTAGCTGATGACGAGTGAAGCTTTGTTTGAAGCTGAATGACTGCAGACAACCCGGATACTCACAGACAAACCTCTCTTGGTCGTCGACCATGTCAAGCTTGCGCTTGATGCCAATTGTACTGGTCACGGTAGCCATGTCACAAAGGTATGCTTTCTTGACATTCTCGTTAGCCCTAAGTAACCCCACGTCATTTTGGCTAAAGCGGCCAGGTCAGCTTTAAGGCAAAGATTTCCTGTCCTAAGTGGTAGAGATGCATGGAATCGCTGCCCACCATCTGTGGCCTGCTCATGGTGTTGGCTCTGCTGTACATCCTGACTGCGGACAGAGCTCGTGCAGAACACTTTGCGAGTAGACCGCCTCCCGCACCACCTGCCCGGCCGCCTCCCGCACCACCTGCCCGGCCGCCTCCCGCACCACCTGCCCGGCCGCCTCCTGCACCACCTGCGCGGCCGCCTCCTGCCCCACCTGCGCGGCCGCCTCCTGCCCCACCTGCGCGGCCGCCTCCTGCACCACCTGCGCGGCCGCCTCCTGCCCCCACC
>DF237607.1:32092-50556 GCA_000708835.1 Klebsormidium nitens
CATCAAGAATTCGCCAACTCGATGAAAAAGTTCATGCTAACACTTTCGGAAGTATCGACGGTTGTTAACAATTCCGGTTTTTCCCAAGTTGGGTCGACATGTACCACAGAATGCCACGTGGCGCATAAAAGACGAGTTTGGTTGCATCCGACGGTTCCTCGCGCGCCAGTGTCCTTTGGAGGTCACGTACTGGGCTGCCCGACACACCATAGGCTGTTGATTCTGCACACAACGGTATTGGTAGTCCTCAAAAACCGGCTGGAAGGATCAAGGCAGAGGCAGAGGGTTCTCACTTTGCATTTGATCGACTGTGGGGTTTGTGACGCCCATGTTGAGGAAGAGTTGTTGGTCTGCATTCACAGAGGCTTCACAGCAGAAAGGCAAACATGAACCCCCTTCTTGCGGCGCAGGCGCTGGCGCTGAGGAATTCGTCTGACATGTCAGATGGCCAGATCCTTGAGTCTCTGGGAGGAGTTGACACACTGGGCATTCAGAGCTACACAGCACTCCTGGCTCTCCTCCAACACACTCCCAGGGCAGGTGTGGTTTATCAGCACCTAGGGCAGGCTCTTAATCCATTTGGCTTGAGCCCAGGGTTTCAAGCTACTTCCTATCAGTCGAGGCAAGTCTTTTCTCCTCCTCAAACTCACGCAATCCTAAACACCCCTCAGTTCACGCCACTTCTAGCAGATGTGAGCACAAACTTCCTTCCCAGGCCAGCCCCCCCATTCACCAGCACACTCACCCCTCAGCTAGCAGAGATGAGCACTGTTTCTACACAACCCCGGCCAGCACCCCCACAAGCGGTTGGTGGGAGTGGCAGTCTGTCCACCCCTGGACTGGATCACATGTCTGGGGAGAAACTTACAGAGCGGGTGCAAGAGTCTCTCAGAGGTGCGTGATATTGTACTTGCTCTGTGCTTGCTTGACAGATGATGCGTTGCTGTCTCAGGTTGCCAGCTTGCAGAATGCATCTGCCTACTTGACACCACACTGTTGACGTGGTATCGCATTGAACCTCACACGTGTCTCGAAGGTGAAACAGATATATCGAGTTCTCAAGAACAGATACATTACAGATGGCCTTGCATTTGAGGCAAGGTGTTCAAAGGAAGGAGCGCTGAAGTAGAGCAGGCACCCCTTGAAGGTACAGTCCTATCTGTCCTGAGTCCAATGTCTGATGCATGCAGAAGATAAAGAATGCTCAGAATGTACAGGACAGAGGGCAGCATGTACAGGGCATCAGAGTGTAGCAGGGGGGTAGCAGATTGCAGCAGGGGAACACCAGAGTGCAGCAGGGGGGCAGGGGGTAGAATGCAGGAGAGTGCAGCAGGGGGGCAGCAGATTGCAGAGTTCACAGCAATAAATAATGCTTACCGCCCGATGAAGTTTAGATCTTCGGAATCCTTTTTCTTGTTCCCGTCTTTCTTGCGCAGCTTCACTTTCTTGCACCCCAGTTTGGTAGCCTTGATGAAGCGATTGAGTGCCTCTACTTTTGGCTCAATGTCCAGGTTGGCAATGATGGTCCTCTTGAAGACCATCGCTATCAAGCGGAGGAGCGTGTGGAGGATACAGAGGTAGAGGAAGACGAGTTTGATGTCGAAGAGAGGGGGACATCCAAACTTCTGGCCGGCGTGCTTGAGCTGGTAAGCTGCTTTCTGCGCTTTCGTAGTTGGGCCAACTGAAGCGTCTACGGCAGCCTGGTCTGGGAATGGCTCGTTACAGAAGGGGCATTTGACTTCTGGCCCGGTGTGTAGGGGGCGATGGTCAGCTGCTGCCATCTCCTCTAAGGTTCTGGCCTTCGCATGCATTGGCCCCCGTCGCCCCTCTGCGTCGGTAATGATGGTTCCGTAATCCTTCTTGTGCATTTTGCAGAATACACACCCCTGTGTGCATGAGTGCCCAGCATGCCCCAACACCTCAGCTAGGAGTACATAGTCAGCTCCCATTGTCTGCTTTATGACAAAGTGGACGCCATCGACATCCAGCCCTAAGGCTGTCAGCTCCTTCATAACATTCAGGAAGGGCCCAAGATACTCCTTGTAGTTGTCGTAATTGTCCTTTCCCTCGAAGAGCAGAATGCACCTCATGTTTTGAGGTGCTTGAGCGCAGACCTGACCATTGCTAACAAACTTGAAGCCAAACTTTGAGTGTTTTATTCCCCTCAGAATGCCTGCAGCATCTCCGCCCCAGTGGATCCAAGCTTGCATAACCAGTTGGTCCACTTCACTCTGCAGGTACCCATTTCTACGCTCATCTCGAAGCCCTTCTTCTACCACCTTGCGGAGCTCAAGCCAGCAAGCAGTCCTTGCCTCGTCCTGAATGAGAGGGATAACCGCAGCTATTTCTGCCCGGAGCTCGGTGACCTGGTTCTTGGATTTGAACTTAGGTATGAAAACTCCGCTCCCTTTCTCAAAAAGTTCTTTGTGCACCCATTCCTTCTTTGTCTCGCTGTAATCTTTCGCTGCGATGTTAATCAGATGCTGGAACTTCTCGCCAGCTCGTATCTTGCAGTGAATCTGAAGAGTAAGACACTTCTCAAGGGTCCAGTACTCCTCAATCTGAGTAATGACCTCCCGGCGGATAGGAAGGACCCACTCAGGATTGTCTTTACAGATGGTTTTGAAATCTGTGAGGGTAATGCCGTGTGTCTTCACTTCTTGGTACAATGTAGGGTTTCTGAGACAGTGTTCAAAGATTGCTTGCTTCGTGGCAGCAACTGTGGCGTATTTGCTTTCTAAGAAGGATCCCAGTTCAGATGCCAATCTCCTTTGAGTGGGAGCAGAAGTTCCTCCTTGGAGAGGCCTAGGTTGAACTCGCTCAGCCACTCCTTTCAAGCGTAATCTCAGCCGAAGTGAAACAAGTTGGCTGTTTTTCTTGTCAATGATGTCTTGAAGGTTCTGCAGTCGTTGGGATTGCTCTTTCAATAAGGCTGCTGCTGCAATCCTGGTTTCTTCGATATACTTGTCAAACCTGGCCTGAATCACTTCCTCACTCCTTTCTGCACGTTCTGCAGGTGTTTGTGGAGCAAGTTGTGTGCCTCCCGTCTTCTTGAATTTTCGATCTTTTCGAGGCTTAGCAGCAGTCACTTTGTGATTCTGGTAAAGGTTGTAGTTTGATAATGGTTAAATGTTCTTCTCAAAGATTGCCTCCGGATTTGCATACATTTTTCTGATCGAATGAATTATAAGAGCATGGTGCATATGATCAGAATATGTCATGAGCATTGTTATAGTCCATTGTAAGAGTTGCATTGTCATTCCCTTTAGTGAATCTGAAATGTCATGAGATTCACACATATGCATACAATACATTGAATGTGCAACATGAAAAATATGAATTTGTGTATGCCTATGTAACTTGCATTGATGTGATGATAGTCAAATTGCAAGGTTCAATTGTTGCATCACTGTAAGTTTCTAGCTACTTGTCTGAATGTTTCTCAGAACTAGGTAACACATTACTGTCGTCCATTTTAACGAGACGCGCCACAATGGTCTCTACAATGCGCCCATTTTTGGTGAGGCACATTGTCGGAACAACCTCCGCTTGTGCAATCTCCTTGTAAACAGCTCTATTCATTGTGCACTGGATGCAAGGAGATGGAACACTTGCATATTTGCTGGCTTTAAAGCTTCGATCCATGTTGACAAGCGCCCTATAATTATTCTGCAAGCAAGATTAACAGTGTTCGAATGCAATTGAAGTTCCAAGCTGCTCGAGCCTAAGTAAGACTGGACACCATTACCATGCTGAACCGGCGTTACCACACTGAGACTGTCGACTGCATTCTCGATTGCAATTCTAAAACCGGTCGCGCGCCCGAGAACCGGGTAAGGCTGATCGTACGTAAAATTTCAGTCCGCAGTCCGGCGCTGCGTTAACTTTTCGACGATAAATTTTACGGACTTTATCGAATTTCCGAAGTTTATCGATGAATTCTGCCGACGGTGACCGTCCGGTTTTCATCCGGACGCGCGTCCGGGCTGGTTGTGAATTGTAGTTTCTTCCAAAAACCGGTTCGATTACTCGCCTTGATCAGCCTACATTCAATCGTGACCGTTGACGAGATTCATGTGCAGAAATGCCCCGCTGTGATAAAAACGTGCTTTCTTTCCAAGGCTTTGTTGGCGCACTGCTGAGGAAATTGAAATAGCTCATGTGGCGGTCGCATTATTTGCCAAGCTCATATAAAGTATAGCCATAGCTAGTAGGTACCACATGTGTAGACTGCGCGCTATACTTGACAAGATCAATGGCTCAAAAGGCCTCAACCGGCAACATAGATTCAACAACTAGACTGAAAAGTGCCGGGTACTGAATGGAATGCATGACTCGGAGGCAGTGAGTCAAAGCACTAGGCCACCCGCTATGTCAAAGATCCTCTAGGAGGATAATTGCAAGCTCGTTTGTAATATATACGTGCAAATCATTTAGAACGATCTCGGATCGCATAATTGCACATATGTATCGTTTGTTAAATCCGGACTTGCACGAAGGACCAGAGTTCATTTCGTATTGCCTTTGTAGAGTTGGTTAACGTGTACACAATCGGAGCAAAGGCCGGCCACATGCGTCGCGATGAGGGTTTTTGATGATGCACTTACATAAGCCTTTTTGGAACCTACGCATGCCGCGGAATTGCCCATGGCAACAAAGGATAGCACCATCCTTAACCACGAGTATCTCTCACATCTTTTTATATCAAGATACAATGAAAAACAAGCTTGCTCAGTCGAAGGCCCAATTTCACCGCAAGCTAGCAGCGACTCAAGGCAACCTCCGGGGCTCACAGGTGATTTCCAAAGAGTACTGCGAGATCGCCTTCTTGATCGCAACCGATCCTGGTCCGGCGATGGGCACTCCTTTGAAGTGAGGGAATGTGTCCGAAGGGACGACAAAGTACAACTTCACCGCCCCACTTTGGTCCCCGGCCCCGTCCGCCCCACTTTGGTCCGTGGCCCCATCCGCCGCATCTTGCAAGACACCTTTCTTCAAGCTCGTGATAGCCGTCTTCAGCCCAGCCAACTGCATTGGCCTTGCCTCTGAGAACCCCTTCTTCCGATTCGCCACAGTCACTTGAAACAGTTTGTCCGGCTGCATGCCTGAATCCACTGCCGGCTTAGTGCCACTCACAGGCCTGAAATACCTCCCATCTTCCAGCTCCTCCACCTCCTTCCACTTAGTGAACTCGAACGTACTTGATGTCGGTGGGAGCGTAACGGCCCCTTCATCACCGGTCGCCAGATTCCGGGTTCTGAACTCCCCCCCTTCTGCCATTTTTTCGTGAACGTAGCTCTCCCACAAAAGGCCGCGCAACCCTGCAACCCTCGTATCCCCTGCAGACGCCACGAGAAAGCGGCGGAGTTTACCCTCGTCTTGTCTCGCAAGCCGCTTCACCACCGCGTCCGAAACGTAGTCCGAGGCTGGCTCCATCCAGGTGGTCATGAAGTCAGGCCCCGCCCTCAAGTGGAGGACCTTATGCGAGGCAGCGTCAGGCGCGGCGGTTGCTTTGACGGCTTGCACGAGGAGATCGAAGTCCTGGGCATCGATGGCCTTCTCCAGCAGGCCCTGCTCCCTCTCGCCCACCTTCTCCACAACGTAGCGCGGAATGCCACCCCACCTGCACAGGGACCAAGCAAGCAAGTGAGGCGCAGCAAGTGAGGCGCAGCAAGTGAGGCGGTGAGGCTGGTGCGGCCAATCTTCTCTTAGGCCCAACTCGTCATGAATGCACTTACAGGGACGGCTGCAAGTCAGGTGGACGATCTTGATGACACTGCAGGTCAATGTGCTTGCTTCAAACATCGCTGGAGTCGCGGAGCCGTACCGGTGGTATCGCCCAAGCACGTCCTCAATCGGCTTCTCCGGATGGATTCTCTCGCTGCACTCGGCCAGCTCGGGCCACGCCCACACGTCCATGTACAGCCGGGTGTATCCTTTCCTCTTCCAGACCTCCTGCCACAGGAGCGCATGATAATGATGCTTTTTACAAGGGTCCAACTAGTGGACGCCGGGGATTGGGATGATTCCACCAAACGGCCATGACAACGAAACAACCATGCCGGCGAGAACGAGCGTCAATGGCAGGACGGGTGCAAGTGCAGCTGCGTTCTCGGTCTGGAGAGACGTGCAGAATCTAAGCAGGCCTTACTTGGTAGACGTCCGGATTGGGGGAGGTAATCAGGACCATCCTCGCCCCATTCGGCAGCGAGCCAACTGTCGACGGGTCGAGGCCATCCACCAGGTACCTGTGAACAAGTGGCTTGATAAGCCCTTCAATCGTTGAGGAAGCAGCCGAAGCACAACCCATGATGCATGCGCTGGCATGGCTGCCGGGTTCGCTCGACTGCACAAAGCGCAGGCCTTCATTTTCAAACGAGGGGCTTAGGGACTTCGGGGGCCGGTCGGACCATCTTGACCAACACAGTTGAGAATGCACGGACTGGATATGCGACTTACCGCACGTCAGGGTTGTCCAGCTCTTTTCGGAGAGCCACACGATCCAGCTCATACGCACCGTCTACCGTAAGAAGCACCGGCGTGGGGCAGTCGCCCCTCTTGACGACGACGACACGCCGCCCCTCGCACGCCCACCGGTGCAAGAGCTTGTAACCAAAGATGGATTTTCCAATGCCTGCACAGCAGCAAACCGATTTCGCCCATTTCGGGACCTCAGGGCCATCTCTCAGAGCAATCAGCAAGCCAATCTGTGGTCTTCAATGTGCAAGCATGTGATTAGGTCTAACGGGGAAGGAGGGAAAAACGAATCTTGCTGACCTGGGTTGCCTAAGATCGCCACTGCCTCAACGTCCCCTTCACTGCTCGTCCCAGCAAAGAGCTGATCCAGCAACCTATCCAGTGGGCCATAGCAGTCGCAGTTGAACAGCTTGTTGCCGAGCGCCTTGGATCCAAGAAAGCTTGTCCCGTCCGCAAGGGTCATGATTCTCCCGTCATCAGACCACGTCGCACGCGGCAACGCCAGCCAGAAGTCTCTGAGCGACTCTTTTGCACCTGCACACAATTGAAGTCTTTTTCTTTTGAGTGAGTGCTTGAGACTGCCTAGACAAGGCCCAGCTCAACCTGCTTTCAGCCAGCGACAGGAGCAACTGCTTGCACTCGATTTGAGGATTTGTGTTGGAGGCCACTTTTGGGCATCTACGAAAAGAAGTGCATACATCAATGAAGCTTTTCAGAGCCAGGAGCAAGCCTCCTACTGAGGTTCTCGGGTCCGCTAGAACTGCCAAGTCATTCTTGTCGCACGATGAACTGGCACCCTGCCAATGCAAACGAGCCTGTCCGCATAAGCTCACCCAGGACATTATTTATGAGCAAGAAATTCTCGGCTGCCCTGCTCCACTCTGGAAAGACATGCTCACTCGGGCAAGCAGAAATATCTTTGTACGAGAAGGAGTAGCAGAAAGAACTTTGTGTTTCCAGCTTCCTCCACTATGGTCCGCATCAAAAACCACACCCACCATGAAAGCAGCTGCAATCGCACCGTTTTGTTGCCAAGCAGTCTGGTAATCTCGAGCAGCTTAACAACAGAAGGCATGCAAAAAGACTCCAATCGAGCACCCAAAACGGCGGAAGTCTATGTGCAAAAGTAACCTGCCAAAAGATGACTTCAATCTGACTTGAACTTCCCTTCCAAACTGAGAGGCCAAAGGAAGTGACTTACTGGGGCCCACAATTCCTGCAGCACTCAAGCCTGCACGCAAGATGAAAGTTGTGTTTCAGCACTCATGAGTGACGGCACTCAAAAGTCTGCTACTGTGGTCCTGATGCTAAAAGCTGACCTGTGCGCCGTGTTGCACTCGAGTAGGATGAAAGGAGCATCAGCAGAGTCTCTTCTCAAATTCTCTTCTCATGCTGAGCATACATTGGCATTAAAGCAGAGACTGGCTGACAGGGGCCATACCCTGCAAAGGGTGTGTCAAATATCATGGGCAGAACCATGTCCCAGGGGCTCATTTTTCCCAGACTTCAAAGCAAGCTTCTGAAACAGCCCGTCCAGAAGCAGGATTAATGTAAAGAAGGCCTGCTTTGGACCAGTAGCTCTGATACTGATGGGAAGAACACGTTGCGTGGCATGAACTGCAAACAAAGCCAGATACAAAACCCTCCTTGGCGTGTGCCCCGGCGCTCTCTTGAGAAACATCGGCGAGCAGCAGGACCAATCCCTGCAGCACAAGATTGACAGCAGAACGCTGCTCATGATCATTCCCATCTGTGCGCTGGTTTGCAGGGCTGCTCCAAGGTGAAGATCTCTGCACAAGACAGCACAAGACAGCTCTCCATGCGCCAGACGACGGAAGACATACCTGGGGTCTGCTGCAGCTTCAGCTTTTCCACCTCCACCTGCGCGAGCGCAGTCAGTCGCTGCTCCAGCACGGCCTTCTGCTGCTCCAGCGAGGCCTTCTGCTGCTCCATCGAGACCAGTCTTTGCTCCAACAAATCTGTGCTCTTGCCATTAGCCGCAGCCGCAGCCGCAGCAGCAGCCACAGCATCGATCTGCTTCTCCAGACGTTCGATTCTCTTCTCCGCACGCTCAACACTCGACTTGAGAGCCTGGGCCTCTTCCTTGAGCTCTGCCACCTGAGGCTTAATGTCATCCCCATTAGAACTTCCGGTAGACTCTGCTCTTCCCCGGGGGGTCTCTGCCCTCGGCGAGAGGCGCCTCAGTCCTGACCCCACCCTGTACTCGGAGTGGAACCGGCCCAGCCTCGATCCCTCAAACAGAGGGCGAGGAAGTGCCCTGAAAGCGAATCGATGGGGAGTTGCGCGGGCGATGTCTGCATGCCCGCACGAAAACGAAGCCTTCGCCCCGGCCGCCTTGAGGAGCACTGCAGCAGACGCCATAGAACCTCACCAGCAAGAGACCAGTGAATGCAGCGCTTGAGCCCTTCCAACCTGCCACTCAGCCATCGCACTTGACTTCGACCACGATGTTGGTCGCAGAAGCTGAGGCCCAGAAGGGGGCTAGATTCAGGGGTGCCAAGCGTCGATATGCCCGATTCAGGGGGTCAACCTTTCTCACAGTGGGCGAGCTTTTTCAGGACGAATCAAGCGACAATGGAGCGACCATTTTAAGGTGAAAATTTCCGGGAGGTTCTGTGCTCGTCTATGATGTTGTGCCCAGGAAAATCACGAATCTCCTCTGTGGCGGCCATCCTGCTTCGAGAGTAACCTTTCCACTCTGGCCTTTGCTCATGCAATGGCACTAAGTATCCCAAAGCTCTGGCGGGAGTTCTCTACTTGCGTCTCTCGTTGCTGGAAAATTCTTGCACTGCCCTCCAAGGGCTAACTTGAAACCAGAAGGTACTGAAGTGAGGAGGTTTGATGAGATACATTCCCTGTCATGGTCTTATTACATACATATTCCCAACACTCCATCCCAAATGGAAAACCCCTATATCATATCTGTTGTCTTTTTCTACGCCGAATAGGCTGACTCGTACGGATATATTACACTCGTTACGGCAGACTCGCCGATACGTGGCGTTCTCTGAGCGAATACGTGGTGCAATTTCAACTCTCAGCAAAATACGTGGTGCACTCTGAGCAAATACGTGGTGCACTCGCGCAATATTCAGTCTGTGACTGTACACAAGTTCACTGAATCGCGGGTATATAAGGCGAACGCGAATCTTCCGAAACTTGATTCCGACTCGGTCATAATAGCTAGATTTGAACGTCCCGAGTCCGACCGACCCCGCCTGCGCAGCCCCGGCCATCGGCGAGTACCGTCCATACCTACATTCTGAGCGACTCAGGCTGGCATGACGGGGGTGTACCAGGCCAAGTCACCGGGTGAAGGTTTTTGCCCGACTTCGTGGAATCATGTTGCCACAGGGAAATTCATCATCGATCCAAGGCTGCTCATAGTCGACTCCACTGCCTTCAAGTGTTCAATATGCATTGAAGCAGTCTCTCTTGAGCTCCAAAAACGGAACCTGCAAGATCTCCTTTAGAAAATCACAGCAAGCAAACCTCAGCGGCTTTGCTGTCTCCACCAAGGTAAAGGGAAGCGGCAAAAATCAGCCTGTGTGCCTTGCCTGCATAGAGCGCTGGGTGGGAACAGTCACGGTCACAAAGACCGTGGTCGGCGTTCTGCCAGCTGGATGGGTGGGTCCGCCAGAGGTTTGGTTCGACCGCACCCAGCATACCGACCCATGGCGCCAGCGGAAAATTCTACTGGGAGAAGAGGTGATGCGGCTGCAGATGATGGATGCCAAGAGCAGGGAAGCAACAGGCGGGTTGTGCAGCAAGTCTGCAGCCGAGGCTGCTCTGAACCGGGGCGCCAGGCAGGAGAGATCCCGCGGAAGCTCCCACAGGCGGTGAGTATCTGTATTGGCAGAGGGCGTTGTAGCTGCTCTAGTATTCGCTAGTTGAATCGAGCGATAGTTTTACTTGAAGAATCAATGCTGTTTGTAGATGCTATGCAAGAGTATGTACCGGGGTGTCCAATGCTGATTGCGCGTGCGAATTTGAAGAGCGCAAACAAATGGAACATGGCTTTATGTCTTGCCAGCAATTCAGCTGGTCGTCAATTGGGCCTTCTGAATACCTAAGTCAATGTCCTTGCTGCTTAGAAAACCACGTGCTCTGTTGAGAGTAGAAGCATGTGATGAATTGACGTCTCTGTTTCATTGCCGTTGATTTAAAGGTTGGCAACGTTACCACCTGAGGTGGTACATTTGAGGGATTGGTTGTATGATCTGTCAAATATCATGACCACATGTATTTATCGACACTGATTAAACCACGCACGCGCAAGTGGCGCATCCACCATAGCCTGCAACTTTTTCTGGTCAAATCATGTTTTGGAGCTGCGGATACACAAGCTCTTATTCTATTGCGGGTCAGTTTGACATTGGCAGCTGACTGTAGTTGCTGCAATGCACTATGTAGACCGCAGATTGACCTGTGAACTTTGCTCAGTCCTGAACATTTACACTTGCAGAGCACTCAATACTCATTGACAAGGTTTCCGCAAGCAACATCACTGGAGTATAATCTATTGGGCAACACTTTGGCAATCGACTAACCATGGTCTTTTATCTCTTTGTAGGCTTGCTGCAAAGCAGAAGAGGCCCGGGATGCAGATGGGCAGCTCATGCTTGCCGCTCAAGCTGCACGGTTTCAATGCCAGTCTCGCAACGGGCAAATGCTCTATCTACAGCGTTGGCGAGGAGGGTTCTAGCAACTCTGTGTTCTTGATGACTGCTTGGAACCACAATTCTGCCAGGCCAAAGCCTCTGGGGCGGCCCACCAAGAGCAATGCCTTGCTCGAGACGGTCTACTGGGACACGACGGGAAACCCGAGTTGCACCTGCGATCGTGGCCGTTTGAGCTTTGGTGCAGCTTGCGTTCACAAATTGGCCTTGCAAGCGCTCCAGGAACGTCGGCAATCGAGCCATGTCTCATCGTCGGACTAACTGTGGCGCCCCGAAATCCTACCGAAACACCTCGGATACCTATCCCGAGAGCGGCCCACTCTTGCACGGGATGATTCCGGGACCCAAGACCTCACGCACGGGACCATTCCGGGACCCTCGTTATCGCGTACGCAACAATTGTCGCCGGCTGACACCGGTTTCGGCACATAGATCGGTTACAGCCGGGCAGATGGGCAGCCGGCCGATGGTGTTCGGGCAACCCCGGTATGCGGGTGACCTTAACGCTGTAGCTTGTGTACGGGCGACCGGTAACCGTTACGGTAGTCCCCACCGTGGCCGCAGGGCACAGGCTCTCAAATCATCGCAACTATTAGCGCCCAGTCTCGGTTCACAGATGGGTAGGTTTTACATCGAAGCCTACCCTAGTACAGTACAGTAGCACTGAGCTGTGAGTAGCAGTAGCACACTGGCTGTGACAATGGTGCCTGTCAACACGTCTTGATGAGTCTTGAAAGATCACAAAGGCAACTGGAGGCTCGGCACTTCATCGAGGTTCATGAGCAAGAAGTCAAAAATGCTCAAGCTCCTCCGTTAACAGGCTTCATTCAAGGCTAAACTCCAATGTATCTTGCTCTAAAAGCTTTGCCCTATTCTTGCTAGATCAGTAAGGCTCAGAGTCCTTTCTTCTCTCAAGCTACAGATTCTAGCGCAGCAATGGCGTCAGGAAGCGTACTTTGCTCAGCCTCGCCCAGTGGCCCGGCAGTTGCCGCAAAAGATGATCCTAACAAAGAAATAGGCTTCATGCTGCGGAACCATCTCAAGGTGCACATTATTGGGGGGCATTCTTTCAACGTCTGTTGGCTGGGTCCAGCCCAAGTCTCGGGAAAATACCGGAAGAGAACAGGGGTGGCATGCGTCACAATCTGTTTCGAATTTCTGAAACAGATGCAAGAGGCGGGCATTACCTGCATGCAGCAGCTGGTCTATGCAGTCACCTCAGGAAAGATCATGGAAGAAGCAATAGAGGCAACAGCAAAGGCGAGAAAAGCAGCTCATCGGGACTATCAGGTGATACCCGATGCCTTCGAGCGTTATAAGAATGTGCTAGAAAAGGACGGGGAAAAAGAACAGTGGGGCTCTCTCATTGATACTCTCACTTTGTACCCCTTCCCTCAAGCGGGTCAGGAAGGAACCATCTATGAGTACCTCCCAAACCTGATTGATCCAACCAAAGGTTTCCAATCGGACAGGATCCGTATGGCACTCAGTGCTGACCTATGGGGCTGCAGATGGGTGCGGCCACACGTTCCTTGTTGTGTGGCAAGGGTCTCTGCTCTTCTTCATCGACTCATTGTCAAATGGACTGGACGGAGCTTCTCAGAGGGCTTTCATGATAGTGTGCAGAAGCTCTGACGATGTGAAGAGGTATCTTGACTATAGGTTCCGTGTGAGAAAGCGTTTCCCAGTGCATGAGCCAGAGGGAGAAGAGTTGGCAAAGCTCAAGGCACAGGCCGCCGCGGCGGCAGCGGCGGCAGCGGAGACAGAGAATGCAGATTTGCAATGGGGCAGTGGGCCCTATACAAAGTACCAGATCGAACTATCCTTCTTCAAGCTCAGAGCTTTGGGACCCGCAGAGAGAGGTCCTCGGAGACAGCGGCAGAGCATTGAAGCAGCAGAGCAGGAGAGGGACAAAGCAACAGAAGCTCAGCCCCAGAGCAACGCAGAAGATCCGACAATGCTTAGGAAGGAGATGCAGGAGAAGGACCGGGTAATGGTGAACCTTCTACAGTGCCACGACGAACTCCAAGCAAAGCTCAAGCAAGTATCTGACCAGCTCGCTGAGGAACAGAGGGGGGGCCAAGAGAGAATGCGGGTGGCGAAGGAAGCAGAAAAGAACTTGCAAGGGCAGATCCAATCCCAGAACACAGAGCTTGGAAAGGCTCTTGATAGGGCAAAGGAAAAGGCGAGGGAATGGAGGGACGCACAGAAACAGTTATCGTCAAACCGAGGACTTTTGAAACAAAGAGATACGGAGGTCAAGAACCTCAAAGAGAGATTGAAAGCAGCAGAGCAGCAGCAGAGCGGGAATCTGGGGAAGGGGGCCAAAGATGCGGGCGTCGCCGCCGCTCATGAGAGGGAACTGGAAGAAATCAAGAAGCTTCTTAAGGAGAAGGAGGCCACGATTAAGTCATTGCTAGGCAAGCAGGACCAGAGGGCTGGAGAGGTCGCAGATCTACGGAAGGAACGGGATGGACTTCTAAAACAAGTCACGAGCCAGTCCGACAAAGCAAGACAGGCCATCGAGACGGAGAAGCAAGCGGCCGAGACTGAGGCCGCGAAACGACAAAAGCCGGAGCTCGAACTATGGGATGTCAAGCAGCAGCTGAACAAGTTGCGGGATCAAGAGAAAGGGTGGACTAACGAAACGGTTGGGCTCCAGAAAAAGCTGGAGGATGCAAAAAATGCAGCAGCAAAAGAAGCAAAGGGTCGAGCGGATGTGGAAGAAGACCTTAAGGAGCGCTTGCGGGCTTCTGAAAAGCTGGTCGATGAGCTCCAGGATAGAGTGAAGGACCGTCTGAGAAGAACGGGGTCGCTGCGGCAGCCGGGGAAGTGGAGGGGCAGAGAAAGAAAAGGGAAGAGCTCCGGGCGCAGGAGGAGCAGAAATGGTCCCAGAAAATGGCTGAGCTTCAGCAGAAATATAGTGCGGCCACGGAGAGAGAGAGGCTGGCGATTGAACGGGAGAAGACATTACAGGGGCAGCTGCGCGACTTGAAAGAAAGTAGGGTAGCGGAGCTTGAAAAGTTAAGGGGGGAGATCGAGGCCGAGCTTGCGTCGGGCGTGGAGACTATAGACAGGATCGCTGAAGCGAAGGTGAAGGCCGTCGAGAAAAAGCTGGCCAAGTTTCAAGCAGACTTATCAAACTCCACAGCCTCGCTTCGGAGGCTATCTGTGGGTGACAAATATCAACGAGAGCAGGTGAGCATGCGTGGCAAAACAACTTTGACTTTGCAATGCCCGTGTACGCTCCGATTTCACGGAACAGTAGAACTTCCGTTTTTTCCACTTTAGTACTTGGTAATTGCTCGCAGGTCTAGCAACAGCCCATCCTAACCGCTCTGGCTTGTTGCTGTCTCGTGTTGCTACATAAATGACCGGCCAACTGAACACCACTGGCTGTTGTGTTGTGCAGCTCTCAAGCGGAAACCCCAGAATCCTGCGGTTGTTATCGACGCGTGCAGCCATCTGATAGTGGATTCTGGGATGCTAAAGGAGAACCAGGATGCCATCCAAGAGAAACTGGAAACAGTTCTAGGAGGAAGGGATCCGGGAAACAAGAATGTAGCCAACGATGTCCGCAAGTATCTGACCTACTTCCTCCGGGGTTTTGTGCCTGTGCTGCTGGATGACAAAGAGGAGTTGACTGGGCGGGTACTAAGCAACCCTAAACCCGTTTCCAGCCCTAAGATAGGGGCTCGTCTGAAGAAGCGGAAGAAGATAGTGGGGGTGGAAAAGGCGGTTGGTGTGGATGAGGGAATGCTGGGAGGGAGCACTCAGCCTCCGGCAGAGAGTGTTGAGAAGGACAGAGAAATTGCAGCGGCAAAGTTGGAGGCCGACACACTAAAACAACAGCTCGAGGAAAGCAACGGGGGGTTGCAGAATCGTGAGGAAACTGTCAAGAAGCTGAGCCAAAAGGTCAAGAGGTTGAAGAAGGAGCTTGAGGAGAAGGAAACGGTGAGGAGAGAGAGCCTGTCCCTGGCCCTTAGCCGTTGTTCGCTGAAATATTGCTTGGTGAAGCCCATCCTTCCTTGAACCACTGTCTTGAAGCTGCGGATTGCTTGGTGCTTGGAGAATGCCCCCTTGCAGTTCCAGGTGAAGGCTGTCAGGGTATCTTGACGGTTTGCTTGGTGCTTGTAGGAAGCCGCCCCCTTGCAGTTCCAGGTGAAGGAGTTGGACGCTTTTGTGAAAGCGTACAAGAGGGACATTGACCGGCTGAAGGAAGAGCTCAGCACCGAGAAGCTGAGGAACGTCAAGATTGGGGTGAGTAATCACCACGTTCACCGGCCATTCAAAGACTGAGCTTGCACCTTCACTTGGTTCATTGTCCTGAGGAATCTCCAAGGGGCTGCAGCAGTTCTGAGACTGGGTTCTGACCATGGATTGCAAGGGCGGCTGGATAGGTACTGATCACTACACTCCGTGTCCTGCAGCTGGATCTTGGCCACGGTCAGAGGCCTTATGTGCGGGCGCTCGACTTTGCCATCCGTGCGGCTGTCTTGGCTGTGTCCGTTGAGGGTACTGCTGGCAGGCTTCTGTACCGCCCTGGTTATACCCTCCTCACATATGCCCTGAAGCTCGGGCTGCTGAGGAAAGTAGATATAGACGTGCTGCACGCCTGGCAGGATTGGGACTGGGACGTGAAGCAGGTAGGGCAGATGTGCGGGAAAGACAGCACGAAGGATGAGAAAGTCGATGCCAAGTTTGTGATGGGTGCTCTCTTGGGTCGGCACCCTCTTCGGGGCACCGACCACCCTGTGCTCAGCAAGGAAGAAGCAGAGAGCATGGAGAAGCAGCTGCAGGATCTGGAGGAGCTGCAAGGGCAGAAGAACTACCCCAGGTCGAGCCTCTACAACGGCTTTCTGGCCTGGGTCACGCGGTCGCTAGAGGAATACGGGCTCTGGAACGACGAGGTAAGCCAACTCTGTTGAAACGCACCTTGATGAGTGTCCACTAACAAAGGCAAGGCAGTTGTGTCTTTGTTTGAGAAGCTTTTATTATAAGAGTACGAATCAGTCGCCTAATAGTCGATGTGATTCAGCCGCAAGTGTCATGACCACGAGTTTCTCATGTCTCCAGCGGAGTTACAAGAAGCGGCAGGAGTCATCAGCAGGCATCCAGAACGAGACCGAGGAGTGGTACATGCTGTGCAAGGACTCGTACTTGAAGTCTGTCACCTTGAAAGTAGGGCAGGTTGAAAGTGTCAAGAGGGGTGGGTATACGATACCCATGGCAGCGTGTGCATACTCTACAGTGCGGCCTAGAATTGTTGAAGTCTTAGACGTATAGTGTCTGAAAGTGCACACGTGGGCACACGGCTCTGAACACGAGACGATTGTTGTGTAGATTGTACCCAGATGATGCTTCGTTCAAGACCTCCTTGATGTGAATAATGCCCTCGAAGCCTCACTCTTGCCCACTCTCACTTTCGGTCCCTCTGGATCTTCCACAGGGTAACAGGATGCAATTTTGACAGTGCGTCTTTGCATATGTCAAAAATTCGAAACTGAATGTCAGCCCAATCATGCTTCGGGTAGTATTGGTTGACAGGACCCGCAGCACGACACTTGCACATGAGTCTGCATTTGCTGGAGTCTCTGCTGTGAACGTAGTGCATGGGAGTATTAATCTCCCTTCAATAAGCGGTTCGGATGTAGCCGTAGCTACACCGGGCAATTGTTATTACAGTTTTCGTTGAAAGTGTCGCAGGTTGCGTGTAACGCTCGATTTTGATCAGGTGCGTTTGCTGCGTTTAAATGACCCAACTTTTTCCTAGGGAGATGGTATGCTAACAGCCAATGTTGCATCACTGGGCTTCAATGACCTTGGAGCGGTATACATGCGTGGTACACGGGAACTGCAGTCGGCTGGTCGAATCGCATGAATCTCATAAACAACGGGAATCTAAGTGCCACCGTGGCTCCGTTGAAAGAAACCGTCGGGCCGAATCTTACCACATTTGTTTTCCCCGGGCACTAATAGCCCTTCACAGCATTATAACGGGTGCCCGGTGCAGTCACGGTACCATCCAAGCAGCCTAGGACAAGTGAAAAGGGGTGAACTTGAAAGGAGCAAGATTAGATTATTTCACCATGTCTGCTCCTTTGAAGGATGCTTGCGGACATCCCACAGCAGCGCCAATAAAGGTGACAAGAAAGGACTTAACCGAATACGTCGACCAGGTCAACGTACTCTTGCAGCAGGGGCAAGTGCCAGATGTTGACGCAGAGTACGACTGGCATGTATACACTGTCAGAAGCCAGACGTTTGCTGCTCATGAGAGTGTAGTTGTCACGCATGACAAGAAACACTACACGTCCCTTGAGCTTGGTTTTGGTGGGAGCAGTCAACGTATGTTTGTGCGCCCTGTAGTGCAGGGATACTTGGACGACGTTGGGAAGTTGAGAGAGCGAGGCATCAAAAGAGCAAGTTTTCGAATCCTGCACTGTGTGCAGATAAAGGTATGTTTTCTGTTTCATCTGGAAGATTGGCATCAATAACCACTAAGCTTTGAGGCGTTTGATGGAGTTCTGTTTGCATGCACTGCCGCAACATTTACTTTGCTCTTCTAACATTTCTGTAACGTGTCCAGGTTCTTGTGGAGTTAGGAGACTATACGGCAATCCACAACAACTGCCAGAAGTTTTGCACTCTTTTGCTGGCAGAGCTAGGTCTCGCTCGAGGGGACCTTTTGGAAGAGGATTCGAATAAGGCGCTTGCTGCAACCGTTACTGTTCTTGCGGTAGTTGGCATAATTCTGGCATTTGAGTATCAGAAAAAATCCTAGGTACTACTCATATTAGATCGAATGGGCTACAATATTGATGTGGCAGTGCAAATGTTGCCGAATGGAAAAGTACGAGCGCAGCAGCTGGAATTTAGTGAACAGCCGAATGTGGAGCGTCTTCTATCTCGGCTTTTTGGGGCCAGAGGGGGATACCAGCAGGACTTTAGGGTTTTGAACGGTGTCGTGGAGTTGCCTCCTGCTTGTTTGCTTGACAACAGGATGTACGTGTTGGTTGTGCGGAAAAAATAAGTGGGCGTTAAACCTTTTAAAGTGGCTTGCTCCTTGGACCCTTGCTCTCAGCGTGCCCCGTCACACACGGTATAGAGACCTTCATCCAAAGGCACCATGTCAGTCCCTCCGATGGGACCTCAGTGAATCAGTTCGCGGGGTGTTCCGCAGGTGTACTCGTTATGGGCCGAAGGTCTATGGCATAGCTGAGGAATCACAGCAAGTGTTGTCCTAAATTCAACAGTTTCTTCTGGTACCAGGCCTGCCTGGCGGCT